>MU218165.1:556938-569989 GCA_018584345.1 Thuja plicata | reverse complement strand
AAAACATCAATTTAACATAATTAATTTAAGATAACAAAATTAAAAAAACATTGAAAAAACAATAATTACATTAATTTAACATAACAAAATTTAAAAAACATTGAAAAAACAATTACAAAAAAAAAAATCCTACCAATTTTCGGCCGAAGTACTCCTATTCCGCTCCGCAAATCGTGGAAGGCGCTCAGTGCAAATGAGCCGCTCAAACCGATTTTGGGGTTTATGTAGATTTTGGGGGTTTTGACCGAACCTGGTCCGGCTGAAACACGTTTCGGTCGAACCAGGTTCGGTCGAAACACTGCCGCCACATGGATGCCACTTGGCGCCGCGTGTGCACCACGTATGTCCGGCCGAAACATATTCGACCGAAACAGGTCCGGCCGAAATATGTCCGGTTGAAACATGTCAAATGGTCCTCCAGTGTGACACAGTTCCGTACTTTTACCCGAAGAATATTGGGAAGTTATAGAAAGTTCATACAATCCTCCTACTAGTCTTTCTATGGCTACTCGTGATGAGAAGAAGGATGAAGTAAAATCATATCTAACGAAGCATTGTTGAGTGCCTTGTGTGATACAAAGTACAAAAATGTTATGGAATTCTAGACTACACATGAGATATGGAAAAAGTTGGAGAATTTACATGAAGATGATGTCTTTGTCAACAAATCTAAATTGTAAAGTTTGAAAAGAAAGTATGAAATTTTGACAATGAGAGAAGATGAGAACATCCCTTCTTAAATTCAAAAGATTAATGATCTTGGTTAAAGTATCAGATGTGTTGGTAGAAAATTGGATGAGGCAAATATTATTTCTAAGAAGCTTATATCCTTGTCTCTTACTTATAGACACAAGGTGACTACTATTGAAGAGATCAGGGTTCTAACAAATATGACAAGAGATACAGTGATTAGTAAATTAATTTCTTTTAAAATGAGTGAATTTGGTGATTCCCTTCCTAAACTTGAAAATACATTAAAAGCTCTTATTTTTATGTGATTAGATGGATGATAAGGATGATAACAAGAAATGGAAAGAGACACAAAGAATACTTGAGGAGAAAGATGCATATTTTATGATTAATTTTGATACTAATCAAATATATTTTATTCATAAATTTGTCATTATTTTCATTAAATGCAAGTGATAAAGAAATTATATTCGAAAGGGTAGATTTTTTTTCTTAACAGGTTCATCTTCTTAAGCAACAGGATGGAGAGACCAAAAGTGAAGATGAACAGAAGATCTTTGCAACCCCATTTCCAAATAACATGAAATTCTTCTAAGGGGGGTTGTATGGCACATGTGGATGTATTCATTTGATTTATCATAAATACTTTGATATTTTTTTCTTTAATGTTGTTTTAAGGTTGTGTAAGGTCCTAAGGACCATTTGGAATCCATTCAAATAATTTTGTAAGGCTATTAAAGTCATCAAATTCATAGTGACCTATAAGGTCCCGATAAAGTCAAACCAATAAAATTTGTCAAAATAGAGTGGAATTAATTTAACTTGAGTCTTGAAATTATTTTTAGAATGTTTAAAAGGTTATGGGAAGGTTTTGTGTCATTTGAATAAGAATTATAAAAGTTCTTCAAAAGTTGTCAAAATTGTCATGGCAACTTTTGCAACTTGGTGACAATTTTTTAAAAGATTGTTAAAGAGTTGTCAAACTTGAATTTTTGAGTTAGATAATTTTGGAGAAGGATTGGAATGGAAGAAAACTTACTTTGAAGACATTACTTTCTAGTTTTTGTAATTATTTCTCAGAAAAATTGTTTTATGTTTGGATTGGTACAAAATTATATGGAATGATACATATATAAAAATTATATTTGTTGGAAATATTAATGAGTTACCTTTCATTTAATTTGTGTTTGGTCCAATTTCATCAAGATCTATATAATTTATGGTCTTTTTTGTAAGTGTAGGTTTAATTTTGTCGTAGGGTTAGCAGTTTTGGGAATGTGTGCTATACCTTAAGTGATTATATGAAGTTGTGAATGTGATCCTTTCCTCTACCTCATGGATGAAGTAGATGTTGGAGGATATCTTAATAGTGTATGATGATCCTGTTTCTATCTACTATAAAAATTCAAGTGTAATTAACATTTCTAATAATCTAGTGTTGGATTCAAAGACTAAACCTTTATCTATCAAGTTTCACTTTTTGAGAGAAAAGGTAAATGAGAAAGAATTCAGATTGGAGTATGAGCCTACTAAAGAATCAATTTCATATATTTCAAGAACCATTCGTATAAGGATACTTTTGAATATCTTAGAGGGAAGTTAGGGTTGATTTCCCCTTCAGATTAGAAGTAATATCCATTGATTTACATCATTCTAGCACATTTTACAATAATATTTTGTGATCTAGATGGATGTTTGGTGGCTAATACTCAGGGGAGTAGTCAAGCTTGTATTTTGTAAGTTAGATGCTCAATTTTGGGATAGAGTTAGTTTTTGCAAATATGTGTCTTTTACATTGATGCCAAAGGGGAAAAGGGTGATGTAAATAAATAAAGGAGGACGAGAGAGTTACGTGGAAAATGATTTCATGGAATATTTAAGGGGGGTTGTTGATTTATTTTTCATTGATTATCTTTCACATTGTATATTGTCATCAAAGACAAAGGAGGAGATTGTTGGAAGTATTTACAAATATGTTCTTGAGTGATGTGTTGTCATTGATGTAAACATATATATCTATCTAGACAATGTTGTATATAAGTTCACTGAGTTTGTTTTATGAGTGTAGCAAGTATGTTGAAGACCAATTTTTTTGAATTATAGAGTTTGTATAGGATTTTTTTGTAGTTGTTTAAGTTTTTTGAGTGAGTTACAAGTATTTATGTTATGCCTAGTTTTCTAGTTGTTTAGTAGTTACAAAATGCCAATATTTTGGTCTACATTTCTTTGCATTGTAATATATTGCTTTACATATTTAGTAGCATGTTTGGGACATTGATGTGTATCATCAATTTAAATGGTTCATGGTTTGGAGGTTCACAAGTTATTTTTCATGATTGACATTCATTGTTGTTAATGTTACTCAGTTTTGGTATGATGATGCTGATGATTCCAAAATTGTTGTTGATGCAGATGTTGTCATGGTAATTAATGATGCTTATGGATGTTTATAAATCATGTTTCATTTGTGCTTCTAGTCCTCATCGATCCTTAATCTTGCAATTGATGATTTTTGTTGGTATTTTTTTGTTCTTCATGTTCTTGTCTTCCCTGATGCTTGTAGCAAGTTGTCGATGTTCAAGGTGTAATGTTTGGAGGGCTATCATGCTCGACAAAAAATATTTTTTCTCTGTGCTATGTATTGGCTGAAATTTAATGTTTCACATGTTATATTGTATCGAGTATGGTTATAATTTTTTAATTAGGTTATGAATGCTTGATCAACCTTGACGATCTTTCCAAGATTAATGAATTATATAAATAAATATAATAATAATGTATTCAAGAGTGGATAAAAGTGGATGTGTGTTTATGTATGTACATTGAATGTATACATCTTGTGAAGGAAGAAAGTAAGTGTGTAAATTAATTTGTTTTGTACTTATATGGAACTGATCCAATCATAGTGAATATGCTCCTATACAGTTCCTCTTATACAAGAAGTGAGCCTCTTTTATTTTGAGTAGTGAGATCTAGGTAGTGTTCCTCAATGCATGTGGATTCCTATTGTAAACTAATAATAGGTTATAATTCTTTTAATAGAGAATACGTATCTTGTGGGTTCATCCCCACTCTAGTTTTTCCATTAACCTAGTTTCTATGCAAAAATCTTCAATTTTTGTGTGTTCATGATGTGTTGTTGATTTTATTTTTTTACATGGTTAATTATCAGATCACAAAAAAGGTTTAAATTATTAGTAATAACTGAGAGAGGGGGGGGGTGAATCAGTGGCCTAAAAAATATTCCAATAATGAACCCTTAAAACTTAGTACCACAAAATTATACCTCTAGTTATCTTCAGTCCTATAAGTTGAATGCCTCCAAATACTTGTATCAATTTACTACTCCTCAGAATGCTTTGTAAAACCTTCTACTATATGTTTACCGAAAAGCAGTATGTTAATTTACTGACAGATAGTAAATTATCTAGAGTATCCCAATCAATCCAATTAGGTTATGTGTAATGCAAAACACTAAAGTAATGACTCATAGACACATTGACACAGGAATTTTTAACGTGGAAACCCTCTTAAGGGAAAAACCACTCGGGACCAGTAACCCAAAATTTTCACTCTTCTAAAGTGAGCTTGGTGAAGAGCCAACCCTATTAAAGGTTACAAACACAGTGTTAGGTGTGACCTTATTATAGGATTTAAAAGTTTAGTCTATCACTTGATTTTGGGTATCTCTATGCTACCATCCTTGATCAAACACTCACTTGGCCTATCAATAGGTATCTGCATCTCATGCTATCTTCGTGAACAAACTTTTTGATACTCCATTGGATGTATCTCAATATAGAAAGGATCTTTAAATACAACTCGGTTAAGAGACTTTCTAAATCAATGGTTAAACTAAAAAAATATGATCTATTCACATATACAACTTATACTTGCAGATTTCCAGATCTATTGTAATCTCATAAAATAATCTGATCAATATATCTCTATTATACCTTTTGTAACATATAAAATAGAATATTACCAAAATGTAACGTAAGAAAATATGTCACATTTGAAAATGTAGATGTTTGTGTGATGTGTGGGGAAGATAAGATGTTCCTTTTAACCTCAAATGCACAAATGAAAGATCCAAATTGATTAACCCAAAAGAAGCATAAATGCACAAATGAATCATCCATTCGGAAATGAGAGCAAAGAGGAAAGATCTTAAATTCCCATTTTAGAAAGGAATGTATATGATAGTTCTAAGAATTGAAATGGATGATATGAAGTACCAACCTTAAAATAGTGCAGATCAAAGAATGCTATTTTTTGAGGTTTGTAGGCTATTTCTGGAAAAATTGAAGTATGATCCAAAACTGGAATGTAGAGACGAACAAAACCCAAAAATCATTTTCTGTTCCGATGTCATCTTATGAAAAAGGTCAACTTTGACCCACAAATGTCAACCCTGACCCCAAAATGTTGACCTTGACCTGCACATATCTGAAAGTGACTCTGTTCACGGATCCCAAAAGTTTGCTGAAAAGGGTATCTAGATCTGAGTCCAAATCTGCAGTCCTGAACCTGTATATGCAAGAAAAAGAGATTTGTTTGTAGGGTGGGAGGGGTTTTCCTTGGTCAAACCCTAGTTTAGGAATTAACCTCAAATATATGTAATTGAAATTGCAAAAATAAACAAAGTAAATAAACAAATTCACCTTGCTTGTATGGAGACCCTTGTGGTGGATTCAAATCCTTAGATCCACAAGGATGAATGCTTGAAGTTGTTTTAACTTTGTAGAAGAGTATGAAGTTGATCTACCATGCCAATTCATGGATCCATCGAAGTAAATGTACTCAAGTGCTTGAATTGAGAACATAGATGTCTTGAATGCTTGAGAGATCTTGGTCTTGCTTCTTGATCATGATTATAAGACTTCATGTGCTTGATGATGGTTCTTAGACTTAGAGAAAATGAGAGAGAAAGCCCTTCTTTTATAGTAATCTTGGGCACAAAGGCCAACATAGAAAACAATAATTAAGGGTCCATGGCACAAAACTCTAGAGAGGTGCACATGGAGAGGAGAACCAAATTAAAGTCTTGACACAAAACTCTAGAAGGGGTCCACCCTTAAGGTAAAAATAATTATTTAAGAGCCTTGTCACAAAATTCAAGGTAAGGCCAACCCCAAAGTTAATTTGAGCATTAGGCACAAAACTTGAGAAAGGCTTATCTCAAATAATAAATTAGGAATCCTACACAAAGCTCGAGAAAGGTCCACCTCAAATCTTAATTTAAGAATTTGACACTTAACTCAAGGAATAATGGCCCCGGAGAGGGAAAATATAAAATTTTGATGAAACCCTAAAATTGGGACTCAATCCCAAGGACCCTGGACCCTGGGGTCAGGGTCAAGGTCGACCCTGACCTAGGTCAAGGTCAAGGTTGACCCTGACCTAGGTCAGGATCAAGGTTGACCTTGACCCAGAGGGTCAAAACCTCAGGAAATGTGCCAGAGTCTCAGAAACAAAGAGAAAAGGCAAAAAAGAGGGGTAGAACAGGCACATAAGCACATGAAACTCCATAGAAGCACGAAGGTGTCTAAATTAGGACCATAATAGCTTACTAAGGAGGGATAAAAGGTCTCAACATGGAGTGCTTCCATTTTAAGATGATACACCTTTGATCCACTTTGATTCATTGATGCTATGCTCTGTTGCTTGGTGTCCGCAGAATTCTTTAGCTCTTTCCTCAGCTTGCTAATCAACATTGTATAAGTTTCTCCGCATTAGTTTCTCTTTAGCATCCCATTTTTCATTCTCTCCCCACACCAATTCATAATGAATTGATTTGTCTCTTTATAGACATAATATCACCATTTTTAGGTTCTTGATTTTCTTGATCTTGGTGTAATCCACAATTCTTGCCAATCATATTTAAATCAAAACTCTTGTTTTATCTCATTGATATCTTCTTTCCAACTTGACAAATCAGCTATAAATCAATTACTTATCTCTTTCTTATCTTGTCGATGAAAAGAATGATAACTACCAGTTAAGTATATATCTAGCTCTGCCAGCTAGATATTTTTTCATTTGTGAACTCCATTTATTTTTGGTTTTAACTCTTTGATAGCGTCGGTCAACACTCCAGTTCTCCTTGGGAATCTCTATTGATTTACACTATGTTTTTGGCCATCGAGTTTTCTTGTGATTTTGCTCGTTGGTAATGCTCATCGGCTTTCTTGTTCAGGCATCACTATGACATGACTGTTGGTGATCTCTATCTGTCGGGTTCCACTGACCGTCAGTGTTTGTAATCACAATGTGAATTCTTATCTTTTATGCATTACAGAAAGCATAATCTTTATCTCTCTGATCCTCTAAAGTCCCTGAAACTTTGATTTTAACCGATTAGATTATATCAAGTTGACATCAATGACAATACAATCCATTAACTAATTTAATGTCTTGCATTATCCTTTTGCATTTCGGTTATCAACTTAACATCTTCAAACATTCAATCAGTTACATGTCATCATTCTCTCCCTTTGGCATTGATGGAAACATACTACATTATCATACTATACTATCACTAATACAATATGAAATATATAGTTTCATCAAGCTTTCCTAATATAACTATTACAAATGTCTGGTTCTCGATAAGCTCAAAAATAGCTTAGATTTGTTTCCTGTAGAGTGGTTGTCTTCAATCTTCAATCCCTTTAATGGACAAATGTATCATCTGATATCTCTTTTCTGATATATATTATACCTTGGCTGTTCATCTTCTTGATAATCTCTTTTTCCTTTGACAACAATCTTTCTCTTTGTCTAAACTCTCTCCCTTTTCTACTTCTCTCCCTTAGATGAATATTTCATATGTAATCAATTTCTCTTGCTTAGAATATTGTTTAAGTCTTCCTTTATGATTCTCAAGAACTTCTCTTCATGGATAATGATATAATCTCTCCTTTTATCATATCTCTCCTTTTGATAATGAGATCATCTCTCCCTAATGATAATGAGAACATCTCTTCCTTTTGTATAGAACATCACTCCCTTTAGTATGATAATGAGATATTTCTCTCCCTTTGAAAACAATGCCAAACAAAAATACTTCTCTTTTTTTATCATCTATATCATGTTCCGTCTCTTTTCATAATATATTCCTTGAATTTCTCTATCCACCAGCAATACAATGTTATGATTTTCAGTGCAGATATGTACCTTGCAATGTACAGATGTATCTGTTGCTATTCATTTTAGTGTTTGCATCAACATGACTGATCTTTGGATGTGGTATAGGCTGATGCAATCTCCTAGTCAGATTACTGACCAATAGACAAGGGTTGAACCCCTAGTCTCTATCTCATATACTCAAATGTTTCCTTTGGTAATGTCAGCTAGCTGTTCCTTTGATTGAAAATATTCCAGTGTCACTTCCTTTTCTTGCACTTGTTCCCTCAGATAGTGATACTTGATAGAAATATGCTTATTCTTAGCATGCATGACTAGATTCTTAGAAATGTTTATTGCACTAGTATTATCACAATAGATAATTACTAGTTCAAAGATCTTCATATGCATACCTTCCATCAATTGTTTGATCCATGCAATATTAGGTCAATTTGCAGAAGCAACCACATACTCTGCTTCTGTAGTATACTGAGAAATGTATCCTTTCTTCTTGCTTATCCATGTGACAAGTCTGTCACCCATGAAGAATGCTCCTCCAGTTGTTCTCTTTTGGTCATCAATGTTTCCATCCCAATCAACATATCTATATACTTGTAGCTCAAATTTTCCTTCTCTTTTGTACCATAAGCCATATTCCTCAATGTTCTTCAGACACCTCAGAATTCTTTTGATAGCAGTCATATGTGATTCTTTGGGATTAGCAGAGAATCTTGCAACTATCCCCACTGCATGTGCTATATCTGGTCTGGTGTGAACAACCTACATTAGTTTTCCAATCATTGATCTATATAAGGTCTTATTTACCTCATTTGTCTTGTCTTCCTTTGTCATCTTGCATCCAGTAGCCATAGGTGTTCCAACTGGTTTGGAATCTTCCATCTTGAATATCTTTAGCACTTCCTTGATGTAATTGGACTGAGTGATGTATATGCCTACATCTTGTTGAAGGATATGAAGACAAAGAAAGAATTTGATCTCTCCAAACATAGACATTTCAAATTTATTTCTCATTTCATTAGCAAAGGATTTGCATAATAATTCATTCCCTCCAAAAAAGATATCATCAACAAAAATTTCAGCAATCAGAAGATTACCATCGGTATCTTCTTTTAAGTATAGATTTCTATTTTCACTTGTTCTAACAAATATTATGCTAATGAGATATGAGTGAAGTCTTTCATACCGGGATCTCAGTTCTTATTTCAATCCATACAAGGCTTTGTGTAGTCTACATACCATATTTCTCTTGTCTGGATTAACAAACCCTTCTGTTTGTTCATTGTATACCTCTTCTTCTAGTATTCCATTTAGGAATGCAGATTTGACCTCCATTTGGTATACCTTGAATCCTTTAAATGCGGCATAAGAAAGTAAGATTCTAACTCCTTCTAGTCTAGCAATGGGTGCAAAGGTTTCACCATAGTCAATACCTTCTTCTTGTGCATATCCCTTGCATACTAATCTTGCTTTGTTTCTAGTGACTTCTCCATTCTCATTCAGCTTGTTTCTGAATATCCATTTGGTACTGATGACATTCTTGTCATTTGGTCTCGCTACTAGTGTCCATGCACTATTATTCTCAATCTATTCTATCTCCTCATTCATAGCACTGATCCATTCTTCATTCTCAAGTGCATTGTAAACAGATTTAGGCTCAAAATAACAAAGTAAACATCTGGTGTTAAGTGACTTACTTCTTGTTCTTGTTCAAGCCTTCTTGTCTCCTATTATTTGATTCTATGGATGATGTCTTTTGACATACTTGGAAAGTTTCGGTTCAGCTTTGTGTTCATCATTCTGAATATCTTCTTCACCTTCATTTTCATTTCCATTGTTCAGAACATCATCTTGAGTATTATCCTAATCCTTGGTAATTGTATCCTAATGCCTGGGTGCAATGTTCTGATGCTCGAGAGTGACACACTATTTCTCGGGTAGAGTGTTAGGTTTTGTATAAACAAACCTGTTGTAGTCCTATGGTTCATTTTTCTTTCCTTATCATTCTTTCTATAAATTCATCTATTTTCACATTTTCACTTTCAATGATTTTGTTAGATGACTTTTTTAGACACTTATAAGTCTTTCTTTTGGTTGAGTATCCTAGGAAGATACCTTCTTCACTTTTGCAATCAAGTTTTCAATTTCTTTCATCCTTCAATATATAACATTGACTACCAAAGATTCTGAAGTAACTTACATTGGGTGTATGACCATACCAAAGCTCATATGGTGTCTTCTTTGTTTCCTTCTTCAATTGTACTATGTTTAGTGTATAGGCATCAGTACTAGCATCTTCCCTCTAGATAGTTTGAGTGATTCTTTTCTCAATCATCAATGTTCTTGCATAGTCAACAATTGATTTGTTTCTCCTCTCAACAATTCCATTTTGTTGTGGTGACCTTGGTGCAGAAACCTATCTTTTAATTCCTGTATCGTCTTAAAATGGAAGCACTTCCATTTGGATGAGTTTAGCACCCTCATTTAGTATGTTTGCATAAAACATTTACATTTTCCATGCTTGTAGTACTTTCTTGTGTTCAACATGTATGATTTTTGTTTTGAATACTTTGATGAGGATTTTGTGGTAACAAATGATAGATCCCTTAATGAAGTACATGGAAGTGAGAATGAAAATGGTTTGAATGAGATCCCCATGGATCCTATTCCTATTTCATCCTCCTCCACAACTTCTTCAATTGACATTTACCATAGGGTATATGCATGGTTACCTTCATATTCCTCTATTTCCAACATTGAGACACCTAAGACACTCTTTCCTAAACCTTTGATGACAGTAAAATGGTGTCCTCCGATGATTATTAAGTGTGAACCTAGAGACCCTTTGGATTTCTTTGATAACATAGATTCTATTTTGCATGCTTACCGCACATGGAATAATCCTCAACCTACTGTCCCAGCAACTTTACCTCCTTCTCAACCTATGCTTCCTCCAGCACCTAGGTTACCTTTATCCTTTAAGGAATATGACTTAGTGGAACAGTTACACGCTACTCCAGCTAAGATCTCTTTATGGGAATTACTTCAAACTTCTCCTACATATCATGAGGCATTGCAAAAAGCTTTATCTACTCTTCTTACTCCACCTCCCAACCAAGAGAATATTAATTCATTTCTGGAGTGCATGCATACTATACCTTTTGTACCTCCTATTGTGTTTTTTGATGATGATTTATGTACTATTGAGGTGCAGAATCAATATGATGCTCTTATAGTTGTTGTCTCTATTAATCAGAGTATCATTCATAGAACATTGATTGATAATGGATCTGGGCTTAATGTTTGTAGCATGGATATGCTTAATGCAATTAAAGCCAATCTTACAACTATTCAACCGGATAACATCCCTATTTGTGGATTTGACAATATTGCAAAGAAAACCTTGGGTATCATTACATTACCTATTAAAGTTGGTCCTGTGCTTCTTTACACTCCTATCCATGTTATGCCTGGACCACTCAATTATAACCTTCTATTAGTAAGACCTTGGTTACATACTATGCATGCGGTTCCTTCTACTCTTCATCGCAAGGTTAGGTTCATTTATAACAATCTGATGTACACACTACATGCAGATGATGCACCAAACCCTTGCCTGAATGTAGAATATGCTAAGGTTCCTGAACCTATTCAACCAATAAAACAACCTGAGCAACCCCCTGAGGTTAAACAAGATGAGATTCCATCCTCTTCCTTGACAGAAGATGATTGGGGAACATTGGATTTCAGTCCTACTTTTATAGGAGAATATAAGGTATCAAATTTGGAGTTTATGAAAGAACAAACTGAGTTTGAAAAACAAGTCTTTATTCCTTCTCCGCTTTCTGAGGAGTTAAAAAGTAACTTTGTTGTTGCTTCTCATAATGAAACAATTGAGACAATACAACCAGATTGTCATGACATTGTGACATATGCCACTCCTTTAACTCAATCCGATATGGCCGACAGGTATGGTTCTGGTTATCACTTACTCAAGAAATCAGGATTTAGTGGGAAAGGTTGTGGTAAGTATGAACAAGGTGTAAAAGTACCCCTGGATAATGACGGTTGTGATTATACCTATGGATTAGGATCCAATCGTTATAGGCAACCCTTAGTTTTTCCTCTTAATGTTAATCATATTTGTGGTGGACATTTGAAATTGGCTAATCTATTTCTCCTAGACATGGATCAAAAACCTAGGTTGGATATCTTTCCTGAGGAGGAAGCCCTCACTAATTTTTTAGGGGCTTATCAAGATCTACCTACATTTCATCATAAATGAAGGAAATTGTATTGCCTCAACAATGAAGCCTATTTTAGAGAACATAATGAATTGACTATTTCCCCTCTACCAATAGATTCTCCCATACAAAGCAATCTATTAATAAATGAGACTATTGATGTTCAAGTGGAGGAGAATGATGTTGAAAAAACAATCAAAATTGGGAAATGTTTGTATCAAGATGAACGTGATCAATTGGTTTCTCTTTTGCTTGAATATAAAGATATCTTTGCTTGGACATATTCAAACATGCCTGGTATAGATCCCAATATTGTCACTCATAATATTGTCCTTAAACCCAATGCTAAACCAGTAAAACAAAAGATTTGTAAGATGAATCCCGGCATCGCTTTACTTGTTAAAACTAAAATTGAAAAATTATTAGGTGCTGGATTCATTCGCTCTATTGATTATTGTGACTGGATTTCCAACATTGTGGTTGTTTCTAAGGGTGAAAATAAAATAAGAATGTGCACTGATTTTCATGATTTAAACCAAGCATCTTTAAAAGATGACTTCCCACTGCCTAATATTGACATGATTGTGGATTCCACAGCAACTCATGCGTTGTTATCTTTTATGGATGGATTTTCAGGTTATAATCAAATCTTCATACCTGTTGAGGATCAACTTAAGACCACATTTATTACACCTTGGGGAACATTTTGTTGGGTCATGATGCCTTTTGGATTAAGAAATGCGGGAGCTACTTATCAACGTACCATGACTTTGATTTTTCATGATTACGTTCATAAGATTTTGGAAGATTATGTAGATGATATTTTGGTGAAATCTATACAAATAGAGGATCATGTGTTTATTTTAAGACAAATATTTGATAGAATAAGGAGTTACAATATGAGGTTAAATCCTAAGAAATGTGCTTTTGGAGTTGATTCGGGCAAGTTACTAGGATTTATTATCTCTAAA
>MU218165.1:536707-555145 GCA_018584345.1 Thuja plicata | reverse complement strand
TCATGGAGAAATATCGTATACAACATAGATTTTCTACTCCTTATTATCCTCAATCTAATGGTCAAGCTGAAGCATCGAATAAGGTTATTGAACAAATATTAAAGAAAATAGTTAACAAACATGCGAAAGAATGGCATACACAACTTACCTATGCCTTGTGGGCTTATCGAACTAGTGTCCGTACAGCCACTGGCACCTCACCTTACAATCTTGTTTATGGAACCGATGCCATCATGCCTTTGGAATTGGAAATACCTTCTTTACGTGTTTCATTTCATAGGATCATTGACAAGGATACTTTCTGGGAACAACGATTACAAGAATTAGAAATTTTAGATGAACAACGCATAAATGCTTTGGAACACATTAAAGCTTATCATAAATCACTCCAAAAATAATATAATCATAAGGTGATTGAACGGAAGTTTTCGGTAGGTGATTTAGTCCTATATGAGAACCAAAGAAATGTGAATACTTTACCAAGTGAAAAAGGAAAATTTAGTCCAAATTGGCTTGGACCCTTTGTTGTAATTGAGGATTTCACATCGGGTGCTTATAAAATTGCTGATATGAATGGTGTTCCTCTTAAGGAACCTATTAGTATTATGCATCTCAAACAATATTATCCCTAATTTATCTTTTCTTTCTTTATGTATGTATGTGTTCCTTATAAAATAATTATTTTATAAGTTATGTAAATTAGAATTCATTCATACATTTCTTCCTTCTTTCCTTTATTAAGTTTTATGCATGGATGAAAGTAAAAGTAATCAATCATAGAACTAATTGTTCTCAAAACAAAGTTTTCTTTATATTTAAACTTTTCAAAGTTTGGTACATATGTGGCACAAGTGCCATATCTATTAGTCTCTCTCCCTATGCTCTGAAGGTCGGTGGCTCCCAACTCTCTCGGATCTCTGATGTGAGGCTAAGGATCTTAGAATGGTAGTCTGTGAGTGACTCCTTGACATGCTCATCTCCTGGATCTTCTCTCGGGCTCTCTCTAGGTCAGTTGTCACTTTCTCTTCTCTTTCCTTGCACATCCTCAACTCTTGCTGAACACATAGGAAGATATCTGCATGTCTTCCAAGACCCCTTTGTCCTGCAAGGGAATCTCTCTCACCAGCTGGCACTCAGTAGGATAGGCATGTATCCTTCATAACCTCGGATACAAAGCTCCTCCACTCCGCTACGCTTCCCACAAAATTCAAATATAAAAATTCTTTAAATCTCTATTCTAATCCAAATCTTTATTCAAAAACATTCTAATCAACTATGTCAAACCTGGATCCCCTGCCTAGACATCACTAAAGTATCTAGATGGTGGGGGCATGGAATGAATACTCTCTCCTCATTCCCTCAGTCTAGGCCTCAGTGGTGGTGTTTCTATGTGCACTCGAGGAGGTCGTTGTGATCTCACGGGAGTAACATAGACTGCCTGAACACCGGTCCTGGTACTGTGGTCTAGGGTCATCTCCTCTGCTCTCTCCTCTACTCTCTCCTCCTCCATAGGATCTCCCTCAAGGGGAGGCTCCTCCTTATCTCTTAGATCCTCCTCCTCTCCTACTAGTATGTCCTCTCCTCATTGATTCCTCTCCGGACCTGGATCACCTGTGGAGTAGTCATCAGGAAAGATAGGATGGGTCCATTGTAAACTCCAATATCTGATATACTCTCTGCTCACACCAGCATAGGATAGCTTGGGGGCTACCTCTATATCCTCTATCTCATCTATATCAATATCCATGATATCAACTATTGTTGGTCAATGTATAGCGTCGGGTCTCTAATAGTATCTCACCGAGTATGCATATCGGGGTACTGCAAGAGGGACTCCCTGTATCAAACCAAACTGCCTCATCACCCTATCATAATAATAAGGCATCATGACATGCTAGGTAGGGCCCTCTATCATCTTGCGCTACTATGAGTGTCTCAACTACTGTCGGGTATCGGGCCACTCCATCATCTGATAATATGGTCTCCAAATCACACCAGTCCCTGGTATACTATCAGAGCATACCCTCCAATAGAGGATATCTCCATGCTACCAGACACCAGCCAGCAGATATGTATAGGCTCTCGGTGTGCTCACATCTATCATCATAGGAGTACCCTATGGTTGTGTGCATGCATAGTGCTCAAACATCCACACCTGTAGTAACGTGCACACTACAAGACTCTCCTGCTAAAATCTCACCAAATGACTCAACTCATGATAAAGATGAGCCAACATGCTATGGCCCCATGAGACAATGACTCTATCACTCTCCATCTTGCATATGAGATGTGTGAATGGTGCTGGAAAAACTATACCCTTTGTGTTGGGCACTACAACCAAGGCAACAATACAAATCATCACCCTCCGTACTAGAGGTGTCAGACCCACTAGAATGGTGGCTAATGAAATGTGATCTGATCAAGTCTACAACTATGACACTCATCCCAAATAGTACTCCATATCTACAAAAATCTCCAGAGGACCCCGCGGTACTCTCATTCTGGCAGGCTCACCTTGGATCAGTAGTCGCAGGATCCTGTACACATCCTCCAAGGTGATGGTGATCTCACCTAATGGAAGATGAAACGAGCATGTATCCTCATCCCATCTCTCTATCATGGCTGATATCATCGACCAATGAAGCCTCAACTATGGTATTTTTTCCACCCAATACAGTTCCACATCTCTCAATAACTGAGTCTCCTCTGGCTATAGCTCGGAGACACTCCCTCTGACAGATAAGAGTAGCCCTCCGAAGGGATGCTCTCGTAGACAGACTGGATCCTGCGAGCATAGACATGAACCATATCAGACCTTCTAAATCAAATAACTTCAAAACCTACCTGACCTAGATAGGGTTGACCTTATTAGGATAGGTTTGACCTTTATGGGTCAGGGTCGACCTTTAGGGGTCAGGGTTGACCTTTATGTGTCAGAGTCAACCTACTCCCCAACAAGGACAGAACCTTCCTAGATAGGGTCGACCTTAAAGGGTTAGGGTTGACCACACTGGGTTAGGGTTGACCTTCTTGGGTTAGGGTCAACCTCCCCTATAAAAACATCAAAATTTCAATCACAAATACTAAAAATAGGCACTTACCTTGGGCAAAGGTTGTCCACTAGGTAGGCACTCTCTCAGAACCTCCATACGGCTCGCTCGAAACTCCTCTCTTTCACATCCTATCTCCTTGCTCCAACTCTGTAAATGGTAAGAATGAGGAGGTAAGTATCTCTTTCTCCTATTTATAGGCTATAAATTAGGGTTTTTCTAGGGTTTCATCTCAAATTATTTAGGTTAAACTCGAATTTTCCTTCTATATGCATTTAGATAAACATTCACTCTTTTCATCATAACTTGAGTTTGCTAGCTCTGTTTTTAGTGCTGTCAGAAGTGTTGGAATAGTGATTTAGATACCTAACCTTTATAATTATTTTGGGAAGGTTTAGGAAACTTCTAACTAGTTTAGGAAAGGACTTTCAAACATCTTGCATATTCAGTATATAGAACTCACCTTATCACCCTGTTTCACCTTCCATGAATTAGTAAGCCAAATCAGGGGGGGTATAAGGGGCTTTATATACTTCTCAAGATCATCATAGTAAGATCTAGGTTTTCTTTGGATTTTCATTAACCTCGTGTGCTGCAGGTTGCGGATACTAATGGTTTCTTGCAGGATCTTCACATTGAGGACTTGGTTATATCCTTTTTATACTTTATGATGATTCCTTACTTTAGCTTGCATATTCATGTAGTATCATATCTAAGCTAAAGTGGGGGATAAATGTATCATCTTAAAATGGAAGCACTTCCATTTGGATGAGTTTAGCACCCTCATTTAGTATGTTTGCATAATAGATTTGCATTTTTACATGTTTGGGTGAAATTAGGGTTAGGATATTATTGATCCTCCTGGATTTTTCCTCTCCATGGCTCTTCTTTCTAGGTAGGACCTATGTATTGGTCCTCTTAGGCCTCATTTTACTCTCTCTCCAAGCCTTTTAGGCCTTCTTAACATTCTGACTCATTCCCCCACCTTCCTAGGTCCCCGATTGACCTGGGAGCCTTTCTGTCACATCCTGCTGACCTGCCTAAAATCTCAGGGCAGGGCCAAGGTTGACCCTGTCCTAGGATAGGGATGAGGTAAACCTTGTCCTAGGTTAGGGCCAAGGTTGACCCTATCCTAGGACAGGGCCAAGGTCGACCCTGTCCCCTGACAGGTGTTGGTTCTCGTTTCTAGATTCGGAGCTTGTCGGGGTCTGAAACTTGAAATAGGTCCCCGAGTTCGGATGCGGAAGTGTTTTCTCTGATATTTGAGTTATTATTTTCCCTCCTTGGTTGGTGATTGTGATTGGACCATTATTCAAGGTGAGATTTGGATTTGGATCCATTGCATTTCCCTAGGAGACCTATATTGAAATCTTTATATAAACACTCTCTTTTGCCTTCATTTGATCGTGAGATGAGATGGGAAGACTTGATATGAGAGGACACAAAATGATGAAATAATGAGGCAATCAAGTAAGAGGATAATATAGAAGTACAAGCTAGGAGGACATATCATCATCTTCAATCAAAGCATTCTTCAAAGACAAGTTATTGTAGATCTTCATTGAAGCAAGAAGGCTTTCTCTTTAGATCTACCATCTTCAACATTCAAGTATTCAAAGAACATTATCATGGGGTAGAAATTATGGATTGTGAGTTGATAGGAATACTTTAGCCTTGGGGGCTTGGTATGCTTTCTTTATCATATTCAAATCTATGCACTGCTTTCTCATTTTCCATGTTATGTTAGGATTGTTAATCTAGAAGATCGGATCTTGATATGGCATGTTCAAAAGACTCTTCCCAAAGAGCAACACACACAATATACATTCTATATATTTTTCTATTCATGGAGGTGGAAACCACCAAAATGGGGGTTTGACTAAGGGAAAACCCTATATAGCCACCCCAAAACCCCTTTTCAGATATTTGCAGGTGCAGGACAGAGGATCTGAGGCCAGATCTGGATACCCTTTTCAGATCTCTTTCAGACTGTGAAAATAGGGATGCTTTCAGATTTGTGTGGATAGCATTGGAAAAAGTGGTACAAGGTCAACCTTGTTCATAAGACGACATCAGAACAAAAAAATATTTCTAGGTTTTGTCTGTCTCTGTGTTCTGGTTCGGTATCAACTGTCAGCATCTCCAGAAATAGTCTACAGAACTCAAAAAATGAGTTTTTCCAGATTTGCTATTTCATGAGGTAGGCATCTTATCACATCATTCTTTACATGCTCTTTTCCATCCTTTTGATCAATATAATTAAATGTAATATCCTAAATTTGGACATAGGATTTCCCTTCATTATACAAATCTTATTTAGGAGATCTAGGGCATCAAACCCCTCCAAATTTAGATCTTACAATTCCATGCTCATTACAATAGTCAGTCAATTCTTCTAAAGTAAATTTCCCTCCTCTATCTGACCTTAAGCATTTTAATTTCTTTTCACTTTATTTTTCTACCATTGCTTTGTACCATTTAAACATATTAAATACTTCTGATTTATCTTTCAAAAACATGATTGTCATCATTCTAGAGAAATCATCAACAAAGAGAATGAAATACATATCTCCATAGTATCTCTTTGTCCTCATTGGTCCACATAGATCTATATGGCCTAATTCTAGAATTGTTGTAGATGTATGGGTTTTGCTCTTGAAACTAGACTTTGCCAGCTTACCTTTTTGACAATTCTTGCACATGATATGCTCAGGCTTAGTCATCGTCGGTAAGCCTCTGACATTCCTTTTTTTTCTTATCTTTATCATGTTGTCAAAGTTCACATGACAATATTTTGTGCCACAACCATATATCTTCATTTCTAGCCATCAAAAAAGTGGTGTTAGTGTCATCAAGATAGAAAAGGTTACCTTTTGTCTACTCACCAGTACCAATCATCCTTCCTGATTCATTGAAGATGTTTGCATTCTTATTTTCAAATGCTACTATGTGACCTAAATTATTCAACTAAGAAACACTTAACAAATTTTAATTCAGTTCTTTAACCCATTAATTATTTTCAGATTTAATCAGGTTATTCAACATTATGGTTCCTTTACCTTCAACTGGGCAAGGTGTATCATTACCCAATCTTACTGAACCACCATTATATTATTCAAAAGTCACAAAATTTTGTTTATCACCGGTCATATGGTGAGTGCATCCACTATCTATGATCCAAACATCATTTTTACTAACTTTAGATATGAGTACAGTTTCTACATACATTTCTTCATCTTCATTTGAATCATCCTTCATGGCTACAAATATCATCTCAATGTCTTTTTCTGATTCGGTGTTAGTGTCATCAACTCTGCTCTCAGCTAGGTAAAAAGGTTTCTTCCCTTTTTCCTTGTAGTGTCAGGTATCTCTCTTGTCAGATTGTCATTTTCTCCAGTAATCTCTATTTTCACCTTTGTCAAACTTCTTCTCAATTGATCTATCATTTCCTCTGTCATCTTTTTGTTAGTTTGGACATCTTCCAGCAAAGTGTCCAACCTCTTAACAATTGAAACATACAACTGGTAATTTACCTTTGTATTTGCATTTGCCTCTCTGCAATATTCTAGCCATAAGTGCTTCAATTTCATCAAGTCTTTGATCATCATTATCACTGTCACTATAATTTATAACAACATGTCTATGACTTGAGTTACTTATCTTGAGAGAAGATTTGAATGCAGATTCTATAGATGGTAAGACACTATTGTCAAAGTTATTCATCTCAAATGAAATTAGTCTACCAATCAGACTATCTAGAGTAACTGTATTGTTTGCAACTATTCTCATTTCTTAAATAGCAGAAACTCTCATAGCATAAACAGGCAATAAGGTTCTTAAGATTTTTCTTACCACTATCTCCTCTTAAAGTACACCTCAAAATCCTCAGATAACATTGACTACCTATTTTATTCTGTTGCTATACTCAGTAATGTTTTCTCCTTCTTTCATCCTTAGGTCATCAAACCTCCCTCTTAGGCTTTCAGCCTTTGCTCTTAGTAAATTAGCATCTCCTCCATGTACAAGCTTCAACTTAACCCAAATTTTATTTGTAGAGGTGCAGGTTTTGACATCTTCAAACTCAGCATTAGAGAGTGATGATGCAAGTTCTATCATCATGCAATTATGCTCATACTTTACTCTTAATTGCTCAAGAGTATGAGTGGTGCAGAGCACCTCCTAGTTTGGTGTGTTAGTGTGTTTTAGGGTTTTAATAGGTGTTTTGTGTTGATTTGAATAAGATCCAATAGGTTGGATACAATATTGATCAAGTTCATGTTTTTAAGAGCCAAGAGTACTCACTAGATGTTTTATGGTTATTTTGACCTAGAAAGACAAAATGTGTCATTTTTGTGTATACTGGGGTTAGGGTGTGTCTTAGGACCCTAAATTTCCTAATTATGGTCATAGAAGTCAACCTGAGCATCGAGTTGAAAAAAGAAATCAAATTACTCAAAATGTAAAAGTTGCTCAAGAAACTTTTGCAACTTCTTGACAAGAAGTTGAAAAATGAAGTTAGAGAAGTTGTAATTGATCATTCTCAATATATGAGCATGGATTTGATGTTTTTGAATGGTTAGTGAAATTTTGCATTGCACAACTTTTTTTTTGTAATTCTGTACGGATGCTTGTGACTGTATTCTTGTGATTCACAGTGCCTTCTACATTCTGTACAGCTGTGTACAGATTTGGAAAGGAGATTGAACCCCATGGGGGTGTAGTGTTTCAAGATATATTTCTTTTTAATATTTTAGTTTTCTTTGAAGTTAAAGGAGTAGAGAGTTACATTAATTTTAAGGTCACTGGTCTGTAATTCCATTTGCAGAGTCATAGTGCCCAAAATGGCTCTAACCTAAGCATCCACTGGTGGAAATGGATGAAACCATAGGGGATGGAGGGTTAGATTTTGTACATAACCTTTTTTTTTGTGGTTACAATGAAGTTTCTAGATCAAATTCCAAGCCCTATGGCTAACTGTTAGGAACAGGTGAGATTGGACATGGTGAAGATGAATTCAGTTCGAGCATCCATGATCTTGGGGAAAAGACTTAGAAGAATTTTTAGAAGCCCTAGATAGTCTCCTTGATGGATTCAAAGGTTGGAGGAGGTAAAACAAAGTTTAAAGATCAATTTGGAGCAAATTGGTTAAGACTGGTCCAGAGGCCTAATTAATAGGCTAAAAACTAGGGCCTGATAGAAACTAGGGTTGTGGGTGCATCTAGAAGCTAGGATTTTGGATTCTGATGGGGTTGATGGATACCTTGAATATTTTCAAGGTCTTTTGTGGGGTTTTTTGGAGGATTTGAGAGCTTAAGACCAAAAATAGTCAAATTTGACGTACTAGGAAACAAGCCAATTAGGCCTCCTAGTGAATTTGATACCAATTGGATTGGTAAAGTATCCAGAAGTGTGGGAAGGGTTTGAAAGAACTTTGAGTGGGACAATAAAATTGACAAGAGAATAATTAGGAGTATGGGAAGATCATAAGAAAGGGTTTGGGATTCTAGGAGGAAATCTAGTGTAGAAGGCTAGGTAATTGAAGAACTAGTTGGACTAGTTGAACCTAGAAGTGTTGGAATCTTCAACAAATCAACTATACCTTTGAGGATAAGTTGATAGTGAGGATCTTGGAGATCCATATTTATGAAGAACACAAGTAGAGCTAACCATTGGATGGTTTGGAGAGATTGGGAGTACTTTGGGGAAGGAAATCACTAGAACCCTAAACGCTCTTCATCAGAGTGGTATTAGAGACATAACTTAACAGTTTTTTGTATGTCTAAAGAAGTAGGAAGCCACGAGGTTGAAAACATGCAACCTAAGGAAATGAGTAAGGATGCCATAGTGGACCTAGTCCAAGAACTATTGGAAAAAGCTAACTTGACAGAGACAAAGAGTAAAAACAAGATCGATGAATGGGGAGATGAGAGTGATGAAGATGTTGAAAGTCAGTCATAAGAGACATCTAAAAAAGGTAAAGAACCAAAGATGGATAAGCATCAAAAGGTATTCTTGGATGCCTTTAAGTCCATTAACAAGGACAGTATGGAACACATACCTTACTATTGTAGCAGCTTAAATGGCAAAGAGTTACTGGATTTTCTAGAGGCCATAGACAAGCCGTTTGACTACAAGGAGGTGTCAGAGGAAAAGAGAGTTAGCTATGCCAAGGCTAGACTCAAAGGATTTACATTGGTGTGGTGGAACATGATGTAGGATGATAGGGTAGAAAGTGGAAAGAAGAAGATAGTTTCTTGGGAGAGGATGAAAATTAGATTGAGGTCATAATTCTTGACTATGAGATTCAGATGTATCAGAAGTTGTAGAATTTGAGACAAAAGGAGATGATAGTAAGTGCTTAGACTATGGAGTTCCAAAAATTGAGTCTAAGGGCTAGAAGACAAGAAGAATAAATGGAGAAGGTCGCAAGGTATCATAATGGGTTGAGACAAGGGATACACGATGAAATTAGTATGATGTCTCCTAAAAGTATGCACAAGTGTTTTCAGTTAGCCTTAAGAGGAGAGGATAAGGCTAGACAAAGGAATGACTTCCATCAAAGAGGAAGAGATGGTAATAATAACAAAGGATTCAGAGGCAGGGGTAATTTTGGTAGAGGACAAAGCCAAAATAGGCTAGAGGAGAATCAGTCTATGGATACCAGTGGGGGTAATCATTTCAAAGGATCATTTCAAAGAGGGGGATATAGAGGAAGAGGACCACCAAGAGGTAGATTTTAGTATCAAGGAAGATCTAATTCAGTCTTCACTGGCAGATGTTATAACAGCAATCAAGTGGGTCACACAATGGGTAGATGTCCTCAAAAGGCAACTTCATCTTCTATGGGAGAGAGAAGAAATTAGTTGGTATGAGAAGATGATAAACAAAGTGTCACTTCTCCAATTTCCAAGGTAGGGCCAGTAATGGATGGAGAGAATCTAATGCTAATAAGAACTTTGTTGAAAGTTCCTAGTACTCCAGAGCCACCTCAAAGGAAGGATTTTTTTAAGACAACTTGTAGGTCTCATGGAAATATTTGTAAAGTGATAGTGGACTCTAGATCCCAAGAATATAGTATCAACATAGATGGTGGACAAGGTAAAATGTAGAAGGATACCTCATACCACACCCTTTAAGTTTCATGGTCAAACAAGGGACAACAAATAGTGGTAGATGAATGAACCATGGTGGAGTTTTAAATAGGTTAGTATAAGGACAAGGTCCTATGTGACATATTTCCCATGGATGCATGTCATCTTCTTTTAGGACGTCCATGGAAATATGATGTGAAGGCTATTCATGATGGAGAGAAGAACAATTATATAATCACCAAGCTAGGGAAGAAGTTTCAAATGGTTCCATTGTAGGAACCTAATGAACAGAAGCATGTAGGAACCAGTGTGATTCTCTTGAGTGGAAAGGAGTTTATAAAAGCTATGAAGAAGGAGAAAGGAGTCCATTGTGTAGAGATAGTGAAGCCAAAGGAGGAGACCAAGGAGAAAGCCAACATGCCACCAGAGATACAAGCCTTGTTGGAAAGGTATCATGACATAGTGGATAATGGTTTTCCAAGTGTATTACCACCCATGAGGAATGTGAGTCATCAAATAGACCTCATACCTAAAGAAAATTTTCAAAACAAAGCAACATATAAGATGACACCAAGTCAAAATGCAAAGATAGAACAATAGATTCAACATTTGTTGGATAAAGGACTAATAAGGAAGAGTTTGCGTCATTTTTTTTTGTGCCAACTGTCCTTGCACCTAATAAGGATGGAAAATGGAGGATGTGTACAGACTCCAGGGCTATAAACAAGATTACAATCAGATATAGATTCCCAATGCCTTGGATTGAGGATTTGATTGACAATTTGGGAGGTTGATGTTATTTCTCCAAGGTGGATTTGAAGTCAGGGTATCACCAAATTATGGTTAGGCCTAGTGATGAGTGGAAAACAATGTTCAAGACCAATGAAGGGTTGTATGAGTGGATATTAATTCCCTTTGGCCTAACTAATGAACCTAGCACATTCATGAGGCTCATGAATGAAGTGCTAGGAGATTTTATTGGTAAGTTTGTACTAGTATATCTTGATGACATTTTTTTATTTAGCAGGTCCAAGGAGGAGAACATGAAGCATTTGGAGAAGGTCTTGAGGAGGCTACATCAAGAGAAGTTGATGATCAATCAAGAAAAGTATGAGTTTCTAAAAACTGAATTAGTTTACCTTGGTTTTGTGGTTGCAAATGGATGTATGAAAATGGACCCTGATAAGGTTAAGTCAATTTTGGAATGGCTTACACCCAGGTCCAGAGGGGATGTTATGATTTTTCATGGATTGGCCTCCTACTATAGGAAATTTGTAAGAATTTTTAGTCATGTATGTGTCCCTATCCTCAACACTATCAAAGGAGGAATCAAATGTTAGTTTAAGTGGACTATAGAAGCAAACCAAGGGTTTGAAATGTTGAAAAAGAGGATAGAAGAATTACCTACACTTAGGTTTCCCAATTTAAATCAGCTAATTTTGGTGGAGTGTGATGCTAGCAAGCTAGCCATTGGAGTAGCAAGAATGTTGATTTCATATCCATTTGATATACTTTAAAGTATTTATGTGTAGCATAAGCAAGAAATAATCGCACAGCTCCCAACCTAGAAATAGGAGAAAATTTGTCTTCATAGTCTATGCCTTCTAATTGCAAGTAGCCTTTACACACAAATCTAGCCTTGTTTCTTACCACTGTTCCTTCCTCATCCATCTTATTCCTAAAAACCCATTTAGTTCCTATCACATTTATTTTCTTAGGTCTTGGAACCAATTCCCAAGTATTATTTTTCTTTATCTGTTCAAGTTCTTCTTCCATAGCTTTAGTCCATGCTTCATCTTTACATGCTTCTTCATTAGTTTTTAGTTCAACTTGAGAAATCAAAAAAATTTCATCTCTAACTCTACATCTAGTCATCATACCTTTACTTGCATCACCAACAAGTTCATCTTTAGGATGGTTCATCTTAAAATACCTTGAAGTCTTTGGATTCTCATTAATCTCAATCAATTCATCTTCAATTTCATTTTCAATCATCAAAGGTTCTTCAGGTTCAACAATGACCTCTTTCATCTCTGTAATCTGGCTAGAGTCATATGTTATATCCTAAATCTGAAACTTTTCATCCATCCTCACATTAGCACTTTTAATCAACTTTCTCAACCTCATATTGAAACATTTATATGCTTTTCTCTTAGTAGAATAGCCAATATAAATTCCTTCATCACTTCTAGCATCAAACTTCGCTATCTCATCAACTCTTTTGATATAACATTTACTTCCAAATATTATAAAATATTTTATAGTAGGTGTATGATCAAACCATAATTCATAAGGAGTCTTACTTGTACCTTCTCTAATCTAAATTCTATTTTAGGTGTACACAGCAGTTCCAATTACTTTTCTACAATGAACATGTGACAAATTTCATTCTATCAACATAGTCCTTGCAGCATCTAATATAGTTTTGCTTCTTCACTCTACTATCCCATTCTATTGTGGAGATCTAAAAGATGATTCCTGTCAGTATATTCCATGTTCTTGATAGTAGGTATTAAATAAATCTAATGTAAACTCTCCACCTCTGTCTGATCCCAAACATTTCATCTTCAAACCAAATTCATTCTCAACTTTTTCTTTAAATAAGTTGAATTTGTCAAATGCTTCAAATTTATCTCTGAAATATGTAACCCACATCATTCTATAAAAGTCATCAAAAAAACTTATAAAGTACCTTTCACCATAATATGATCTTGTTCTTGTAGGACCACACAGATATCTATGCACCAGATCCAACTTCCCTTTTGTTGAATAAGTTTTTCTTCTAAAATTGCTTCTTGTTTGTTTCCCCATAACACTCTCTCTACACATAGTGCTAGATGGCTTTACAATCTTAGGTAGATCTCTTACAACATTATTCATACTCACCTTCACAATGTTATAAAAGTTAACATGACAAAATCTTGTATGCCACAACCAACTATCATCAACCTTTGCAATAAAACAATAAGCTTCAGATGTATTCAATTCAAATAAATTACCTCTAGATTTAGTACCAGATATAATCAAATTTCTAGATTTACTTCTGATAGAGAATTTCCCATTAATGAATTTTAATTGATAACCTCTATCCACTAACTGCCCAACACTCAACAGATTATGATTAAGTCCATCAACAAGTAGTACATTGTTAGTATTAGTCTTTCCATCCAGAGAAATAGATCCACCACTAATAAATTTTTTAGGAGTATTATCACCAAGTCTAACAACACCACCATCATCTCTTTTCAAGTTCACAAATTTATTTTTAGCTCCAACCATATGATGTGAACAACCACTGTCTATAACCCATTGATATTTATTTTCAACATGAGATACTAAAGCTTTTTTCTCATGTATAGGTTCATCATCCTTTATAGCAATAAATCTAATTTCATCATAGTCATCATCATCATCAGAAACAACCTCAATGGCATAATAAAATTCATTTTCTTTAGTATACTTTGATTTGTAAAACTTGCATTTATGCTTAGGAACCCTTGTAGGACATCGAAATGTAAAATGATCAATCTTGTTACATGAAAAATATTTCAAAGGTAGTTTGCCTTCAAATTTACCCTTACCTCTCTTTTCTCTTATAGAGATCAATACTACCACTTCATCTCACTTTCTTTCTTCCTCCTATATCTATTTCGATTCCTCTACATAGTCTCCAAGCTCTTCTTTCAGGTCACTATTGCTTATGCTCACAATTTCAGATAAGGTCATTTTGTTTCTATGCACGGTTTCCTTTAATACTGACACAACTTTAGGTAGAGTATCTCCCAATTCTAAGGCCTCAAAAGTAGTTAGCTCTCCAATAAACATCTTTCTAGTTAAGTTCGGATTCAAATTTATAATCTCCTCTATAGCTTGTACTTTAGTTCTATATGTCGGTGTCAAAGATCTGAGAATCTTTGCAATCACTTCTTCCTCATTGTAAGTACCTCCAAAGTTTCTAATGCCAGTAACCACTTTAGTAATTCTTTTTCCATATGCCCTAATGTTCTCATTTTCTCTCATTTTTAGTGATTACATCTTTTTCTTCTAGTTTTGTAACCATCTTTTTGTAAACTTATCTCCTTCATATAGTGCCTCCAATCTTGTCCAAATCTCATGTGCAGAGTCTAAGTCTTTTACTTCTATGAATTCACCTTCAAAAAGTGCATTGATCAATGATTCACATTCGACCATATTACATGAAAATATCTTACTTTCTACTTCATTAGCTTTCTCTAGTTCATCCTCATTTTCTATCTTTCCATTCTTCTTTGTGGTCATCTAGTAGTCAATTCCCAAACATAGCAAATGTGTTCTCATTTTATTCTTCCAACTGTCAAAGTTATGAGGATCAAATTTTGGACTATTCCCATAGTAATTCATCTTAAGGATCACCTCAAGATATTAATATTTCTCTCTAAGGACCAGTAGCTTTGATACCAATTGTTAGTAATAATAGTCCACAAGTACAACTGAGAGGGGGTTGAATTAGTTGTGATGTATAATATTAAACTTTAAACTTTATAAACCAAAACTGCAATGCAAATAATAACATAGAAAATGCCAACACAATAACATAATACTTGTTGTCAAGGAAACTGTGTTAAAGTTAAAGCCCAGGTGGGAATTAGTACCCACAAATAATGTACTAAGATTATAGTATCCATGTTAAAATATTTAGCCATGTTAGGAGCTTATTACAACATTACAATATGCAGTCCCTATTCAGAGACAGGCCTTGTTAGGAGTCAAGAAAAGTAGTAGGCTCACTTCCCAAGTGTACTTCCCAAAGAAGGTTAAAGAAACCCTCAAGGATTCATAATCTAAACAAGTGTATATAGGAAATATACAATCTAGTGAACTGTCATATAGAAACTATCTTTGCTTGGTCAGTTCTAATGAAGTGTTCTTATCACAAAATCTTGTCTGCATCTAGCAAAAAAAAGCCTTGTAGCTTACACTTCTCTTCCTTTACAATCTCTACCAGATATTTCCAAAAGAAAAGAACACTCATACATACCCTATTTCAATAATTCATTAGGTCTTCCTATTAATCTTTCCTAATACACAAATAATTAATTAGGTCGGCTAATTAGGCTTTCCCAATATACAAATAATTGTTTAACCACTTTCCAAGATACACATGGTACCTATAACAAGTAAACATCAATTACAATCCATATTTTATACTCCAAGATATTCAATCCACACTCACAATTCATAATACACACTACATGTCTGAAGCCAACAACCAACATATGTCTCCTCCAAAATACACACCACAAATGATGTCACCAGTACTTTCACAACAATTGATCAATAAAAAAAATTCTTCAATGTGTCCTTAGTCATCCCATAAGCTCGTACATGCTAAAACACCTTTATCTGTAAGATATACACAAAATACAGAGACCATCTTTGTCAAGCATTGTTGTCACGGTACAGAAACCCATCTTCACAAAATCATCTATAACATCCTCAATATGTAACCTCAAGTAAAGCGCCCTTAGGAATAATGTCATCACACATATATCTTCATATCCCTATCTTGGATCATTCTGAAACATCTTTACAGTGTTTGTACACTTCTGTCAGTCAATTAACCGGTCTGTCCTGTTTACAGAAACATATGTTGACATCAGTGACAAAAAATGAATATCAACAAAATGACTAGTATCCAAATCTAATATCATCCAACAAGAAATACCAATGTGTGTTTAGCATTTTTTATGATAAAAATTCAGACAAGGAGTTCAAATTCTTGTGAATATTTACAATTGGAGCCTCCTAGAAGGAGAGGTGAAACTCTTGCAAAGAACCCACCATCTAGCAGGCTAGATTTGATACTCCTAATTTCCAAGCTACTAGAAGGAATCCATCAAGCCCTACTTTCCCAAAATGATAATTTCAACCTAAAGAATCAGTGATCTCAAACCTCATATCAGGAATCACAATCAACTTACAAGTTTCATCTTCTATTAATCATCAAAAAATTCTAGTTCAGCCTATAGCTATGGTAAGAAGATTTGAATTTGTGCCTTTTAATCAAGTCACTCCAGTGAATTTTCCAAAACATCAGGATGTACCACTGGCAGCCCTAAATTTTTTGCCTAATTTTATTAGAGAGCATCAATTACTATTGTTGATCACAATAAAGATATATAAACCTTATGTAATGTGCATCATATTACTGAAGAAGATGTTGCAGTCAAGTTATTGGTAGCATCCTTGAAGGGGAAAGCTTTGGAATGGTTTAGGACTTTAATTGTTTCCTCAATTGATTAATTAGATGTGGTTAGTGAATTGTTGACTAGACATTTTGAAGAAAAATTTGTTTACTTGTATTTTTTCGAGAAGCCCACTACAATCAAACATGATCCTCAAGAGCAGATGATGGATTTCAATAGAATATTTCATAAGTCATGGAATAAAATCTTGACAAGGGTAAGGCCTTCACCTAATCATGAATTTCTCTATTATTTAAGAAGTTTGAATAGTGATATCTCAGTTATGATCCAATCCATGGGAGGTACTTCACTACATCAAACTTTTGGAATAGCCATTAGAGATAAAAATAGCCTTATGCAAGCTAGAAAGATATCCCCTAGGAAAAATATTCCTTTATTTTGTAACATACAGCTTAATATGCCTTTGAAAATACCTCAATTCAGTCCTTTTCCTATTGCATCAACTTCACAACCTTTTGCAAATCATAAATCAACAAGTTCTGGATCTTCTCAAGAGTTTCTAGAGATAAGAGTGTATCATATTAAAATGGAAGCACTTCCATGTTAAGAGAATTTATCCCTCCTTAGGGGATGTATTTGACCTCCATTACATCATCCCTCATTTTTGCATCACCCCCCCTGATGTGCTTCTCCTTATACCACTTTCAGGACTAATTTCTGCATTCTGGGTTGCAAGACTCTGTTTCTGGGATGCAGGGACAGGGTCGACCTTGGAACTGCCCTAGGATAGGGTTGACCTCAGCCCTATCCTAGGATAGGGCTGACCTCAACCCTATCCTAGGGTCCCAAACCCAGAATCTTACAATTTCCTGGTTGTCGGTCTTTGCAAAAAGTTTCTTCCCACTCCCGGGTCGGCTGTTTCAGGCTCCGAATCGTGGATTCCTAAATTATATTTAACATAGGTCCTCTCCTAGGGGTAAAGGCTTAAATTATGATTTAATTATCCTATGTAGGCCTCCTTAGAAGATTGTTCCCTAATTTCATATAAAAGGGAGCCTTCTCCTCTCATTTCCTAAAAAAAAAACCATCATCAAGCGAACTAAGTCTTCCAAGTGCAAAAGGCTCTAATCAAGATTTTTCTCAAGAATCCATTGTTCTCAAGGTGTTCAAGTGTTCTTCTCAAGCATTCAAGTTCTCCATTGAAGATCAAGGATTCAAGCTTTCAATCCTTTGAAGTGATTAGGTGAAAACATTAAAGATTCATCATTCAAATCCTAGATCTAGCCATCATGGTGGTGTGATCTTCCTTCAAGATCCTTGGTGCCTCTTCAAGACTCTTTCATCATCACCAAAACTCTTTCAAGGTGGATTCCAAGCATACAATAATGGAGGTTTATTGTCTCTAAATTCCATGCTTTCATATTTACATACTTGCTACATTTGAATTACAATTGCATGTCTATTCAATATCATAGCTTCACTATTAGATTCAATTCTACTACTTGTTAGCTTTCCATACTTTATTGATTTCAAGGTTAATTCCTAAATCAGGGTTTGACTAAGGCAAACCCCTCCCCAACAACAAACAAACATTTTTTTTGTAGGTATAGGTTTGGGACTATAAATCTGAGGCCAGATCTGGATACCCTTTTCAGATTTCTTTTGGACTGTGCGAACAGGGACACTTTCAGAGTTGAGAAGATCGAGTTGGAAAAAGTGGTACAGGGTCAACCTTTTTCATAAGACAACATCAGAATGGAAAAATATTTTTGGGTTTTGTTCATCTCTATGTTTTGGTTTGGTATCAACTATCAGCATCTCCAGAAATAGTCTACAAATCTCAAAAAATAGAAATCTTTGATCTGCCATTTTGGGAGGTTAGTACTTTCTCCTATTCTTTTCAATTACTATCATTAATCATATTAATCAATCAAATTATAGAATTTGAGATCCCCTTTCTTGGTCTCTTTCCAAATAGTGGAATTATTTGTGCATTTACCCTTTGGGGTTGATCAAAATTGGATCTCCTATTTGTGTATTTGAGGGTGAAAGAAAGGAGCATCTTATCTTCCCTTAATCACAATCACAATTGCAATATACAATCAATCAAAT
>MU218165.1:474907-533271 GCA_018584345.1 Thuja plicata | reverse complement strand
TTCAAGCCTTTGAAGGGATTAGGTGCAAACATTCAAGATTCATCATTCAAATCCTAGATCTAGCCATCATGGTGGTGTGATCTTCCTTCAAGATCCTTGGTGCCTCTTCAAGACTCTTTCATCATCCCCAAAAATCTTTCAAGTTGGATTCCAAGCATACAATCATTGATTTTTATGGTCTCTAAAGTCCATGCTTTCATATATACATACTTGCTACATTTGAATTACAATTGCATATCTATTCAATATCATAGCTTCACTATTAGATTCAATTCTACTACTTGTTAGCTCTAAATACTTTATTGATTTCAAGGTTAATTCCTAAATCAGGGTTTGACTAAGGCAAACCCCTCCCCAACAAAAAACAAACATTTTTCTTGTAGGTACAGGTTCGGGACTGTAAATCTGAGGCCAGATCTGGATACCCTTTTTGGATTTCTTTCAGACTGTGTGAACAGGGACACTTTCAGAGTTGAGAAGATCGAGTTGGAAAAAGTGGTACAGGGTCGACATTTTTCATAAGACGACATCAAAATGGAATAATATTTCTAGGTTTTGTCTGCCTCTGTGCTCCAGTTTGGTATCAACTGTCAGCATCTCTAGAAACAGTCTATAGATCTCAGAAAATAGCAATCTTTGATCTGCCATTTTGGGAGGTTGGTACTTTCTCCTATTCTTTTTAGTTACTATCATTAATCATATTAATCAATCAAATTATAGAATTTAAGATCCCCTTTCTTGGTCTCTTTCCAAATAGTGGAATCATTTATGCATTTACCCTTTGGGGTTGATCAAAATTAGATCTCCTATTTGTGTATTTGAGGGTGAAAGAAAGGAGCATCTTATCTTCCCTTAATCACAATCACAATTGCAATATACAATTAATCAAATTCAAGTAAGTGTAAAGTGGGGTTAAGGAAATCAACACAAATAACAATTAACCAAACTATTTTCATCTTTACACCTCCTAAAAAAAACCCCCATTTTTCTCCTTTACATTTTGGTGACATCTATTTCATATGTTACAAAGAGGTAATCAGAAAAAGATGGCAACCTTATTGAGGACCCTAGGTAATGAGTTGAAAACCATGAGGATACAATATCAAGCTCCTAGACCACAATATTATAATTATCAAGGACCTAATCAACAATACCAAGGTCAAGGACAATAATATCAAGGTTCATGAGGCTCTCATCCAATTATAGAAGAGAGTTCACAACAATAAGATCATCCTGATGTAGTCCAAACTTAGAGGATCCAATAAAGGACTATCCAAAATTGTAGCCAACGACAAGAAAAATACAATAGAAACTACACAACACAAGATATAGAAATATCAACTTATATTATCTTAGAATTCCAATTACATGCAACATGTCAGGCTTTAAGGCCTTCCCAGTTAGGGCCAGTCACATCAATAGAATCAATAAGATCTCGCATGATCCAACCTTATCCATCTACCCTATAGCTAAATGGGAGAAACTAGATCTGAACTTGTGCTCACAAGCCACCAAGGAATCTGCAATCTCTTTCTACCCACTGACAACTATCTACAACAACTTACAATCTTTAAGCTTATTAGCTTACTCTGCTATCCTCTATCTAGCTTTTCATATCTATTTTTTTTCTCCCCCTCTAAACATCAACCTGAACTCACTTATATACACACTTGCCAAAACTCAGCTTGTAAACAATAATTAAATTCAAATCGACTGGAATTAATAATAAATACATAGGAAAATACATCAACCTAGATTTAGGTCCACACAAGATCCAATGCCACAAATATGCATGCCTTGGAACTCAACATGATCCCAATGACCCCCTCAAATCATAGATGCAATCTCTAATGTCTGCCCAACCCATAAACACAATTCAGTGAACCCCAACAACCCGTCGGTCAACAAACACACTGAGATCTAGACCACTCAGTGAAAGACACAACCAAGCATAACTGCTCTGAATAGACACCACTGAGTAATATGCTACTCAGAAAGACACCAATGAGCTTCACATATTGATCAAATACCACCAATTAGTGTACCCCCAGTAGAATATCACAACAACACTGAGCACCACTGAGTCAAGTTACCGAGTCCAATAGTGAAGCAATACATCTTCCAACTGAGAACTACCACCAAAGTTACCAAGAACCTCAGGTCTTCAACCAAGTTAACTACTAAATCATAAATCAAACCAAAAAATGTTTTTGGTGATGAAGGATTGCCGACCACCCCACGATGCTCCTACATCAGACACCCCAGGTGTGAAAAGATGTTCTTAGTAGATGGATGAACAAATTTTGGGATTCAACACATAGATCCCAAACTAGCTCTTAATATACATGTCTTCCAAGTCCTCAACCAACACACTCTCCCCTAGATTCTTCTTCTACTTCCTTTAACACTAGTACTTGTTGATTTATCTTCATATCTCTACATACTAATGTTTGCACCAACCTCTGCAACCATTTCAGATCTACTACCAATGCTCAAGTTCCTCTTACTGAGCTCTGCATCCTTTAAAGGAATCAAAATAGACTTATGTCCATCCTTCAGTATAGTAAATGAATCTCTTCTACAATCATGAATAGCCTCTCTATCATACTGTGAGGGTATACCAAGTAAAATATGAAAATAATTCATCTCCACAATGTCACATAATACTTCATCTCTATAAGTACCAATGTAAAAACTCACCATGCACTACTCCTTCACCTGTATTGCATGAACAAATTGTAACCAACTTATCCACTAAGGACAAGGATGCCTAAACCTTTTCAATCCAAGTTTCTGAACAATCTCCTTAGAAACTAGGTTGCCAGTACTCCCTCCATCAATAATCACCTTAAAACATTTGCAACCGGACTTGCACATAGTCCTAAACAAGTTATTCCTCTAACAAGAATCAACTTTATTTGTGGGCATCAAAGTTCTCCTAAGAAAAATATTCATACCCTCTACCTCAAGTTCATTCTCAGCAACATCATTAACCATATCATTTTGGTGACTACTGACCTTCCTATTTGCATGGGGGCATTCCAATGACTAATTTCCTTCTTCTCTATAGTTTTAAAAAGTACCTATGAATACACCTCTACCTATTCTTCTCTTCGGCTCAGCAAGTTTTGATTCATCTTCAAGTTTCGGTTTATCCATTACCGACTGCTCTTGCTTCTCCTTCCCTATATAATTACTAAAATGGCTTTTCTTCAACTTATCTTCTACCTTCAATTCATACTGATAAGAATCTTCTACCGAGTCAATATTAAACATACCAATCTTATCTTAGATATTGAATTTCAAACGATTAACATACCTCGCCACCTTTTCTTTAGAAATTTCTGTATGCCCAGACCGAATAGTCAACTTGTAGAACTCCTTGGTATAATCTTCCATAGTCATCTCCTTCTATTTTAGATTCTACAATTTCTTAAATAACTCAAGTTCATAGTCGAGAGAAATGAACTTAGCCTTCAGCTTTTCCACCATCAACCTCCACTGATTTATCTTCATCGCACCTTCTTCTTCTTGGTCGCTCTACAACTATTTCCACCATAAGGAAACATGTCCCTTCAACTTAGTCTATGCCAACCTTACTCTAAGTAGATCTTCAATGTCTTCCAGCTCAAAGTAGTCTTCTAAATCAGTAATCCAATCAATCAGATCCTTGGGTCTAAATGTACCTAAAAATTTGGACACCTCCATACGATTATTTGTACTCAACTGAGCTTTGGATCTTTGCAATAGATCATATTTGTCTCCTCCATATCTCTCTATCCGATCAACTTTGTCATCTCTACTAGATCCAGCAACTTTAAAATCTTTAGAAGCTTATTCATAACCATCATCTTTTCTAGGACTTCTATGCAATCCAAAAAAATTTATACCTTCTATGATTTCATTCTTCATCACTGCCACCTCAGATCTAAATCTTTTCATTATCCTCACTTCCACCTCCTCAGAAAGATCTGCAATCACCCTAGGGTCCAATATTTTAGAGGCATCTCTCGTGATCATTGAAAATCCTAAACTCCATAAGAAATGAACCTGGCTTTGATACAACTTGATGTAGTCCAAACTCAGAGGATCCAATAAAGGAATATCCAAACTTGCATTCAACAACAAGAACAACACAATGAAAACTACCCAACACATGATATAGCAATATTAATTTATATTATCTCATAATTTGACTTACATGAAACATGTTGGGTTGTAATGCCTTCCTGGTTACGAAAAATTACATCAATAGATTCAATAAGATCTCACAGGATCCAACCTTATCCATGTACCCTATAGCTAAGCTAAAGAGACCAGATTTGAACTTGTGCTTGCAAGCCACCAAGCAATCTGCAATATCTGTCTACCCACTTACATCTATCTGCAACAACTTACAATCTTTTAGCTTATTATCTTACTCTTCTATCCTCTATCTATCTTTTCATGTCTATTTTTTTTCTCCCCCCTCTAAACATCAACCTAGACTCTCTTATATACACACTTTCCACAAGTCGACTTGTAAACAATAATTAAATGTGAGTTGGCCATTATAATCCACAATGAAAAAATGTTAAATGCACCAGTCAGCTACAATTAATAACAAATACATAGGAAAATACATCAACCCATATTTAGGTCCACACAAGATCCAATGCCACAAATTTGCATGCCTTAGAACTTAGCACAATCCCAATGACCCGCTCAAAGCACATATGCAATCTCGAATGTCCACCCAATCCATAAACACAAGTCGGTGAACCCCAACAACCTGTTGGTCAACAAACACACGAAGAGCCAAACCACTGTGTGAAAGACACAACCAAGTAGAACTCCACCGAATAGATACCACCACGTAATATACTACTGAGCAAGACACCACCGAGCTTCACACACTGAGAAACTATCACTGAGTAGTGTACCTCGAGTACAATATCATAGGAACACCAAGAACAATTGAGTCTAGTCACCGAGTCCAACAGTGAAACAATACATCTTCTAACCGAGAAATAGCATCAAAGTGACTGAGTACCTTAAAGGTCTTTGACTAAGTTAACTACTAAAACATAAATCCAACCAAAACATGTTTTTGGTGACACAGGATTGCCAACTACCCCAGGATGCTCTTGCATCACAACCTTCAGTTGATGTCACTTTTATCAATTGGCAAGGTGAGGAGTTTTTTGGAATGAGTAGAGATGATACTTCAATTGAAGAAAATACTAGAATTAAGAAAAGATCTCTAGATGCAGCTAAACCAACTATAATTAGAAACCAAGGAGATGCATGTGTTAGACCATCTACTCCAGAAGTCACGAAGGTTCTACAAAGAACTTATCAACAATAATCCAAGGATTATCCTCAAGTGAAAATTGAGCCTACTACTATCAAGGATCCCCAAGAGGTACATGCAACTATTTCATTCAATATTTTGGAAAATATGAAGATGATGAATGTTACTATGAATATATGGGACACTCTTTATGTTCCTAGTCCAGCTGAGATTTTATCTTTTTCTTTGAATGAAAGAAAAGTTTCTATTGCTAAAGTTGTTGACTAACCGTTAAAAGTTATTGAAAATGATTCTAAAGACAATAAAAAATTAATCAGTAAAGATGTCAAGCCTCCTCCATTTTATATTTCTCAAATTATAGGGAATAAGCTTGTTTAGAATTGCATGGTAGATATTGGAGCAACAAGCTCAGTTACACCAAAAATGATTGCACACCAATTAGGCGTCAAATATCAACCCATTGAAAAATTAGTAGTGCATTTTTATGGTTCAACTACAAGTACAATAGTTTTGGTTAAGAATACAAGCCTCGCACTCCATGCATGTCTTGATTTTTCCCATATTGCAAGACATATTTGTCATAGAGCTTCCTCCTTATTTTGCATTGTTTTTATCAAGGGACTTCACTGCTAAGATAAGAGGTTACTTATCCTTTGATTGGTTACATATGTTATTTAGAACAAGCTAGGGAACCAAAGTGACAATAAAATTAGAATGTTCACAAAAGATGACATTGAGCCCTACGTACCTAATGCCATAAATGTTAATTGTCTGTCATTTGATCATGTTGAACACCCTTCAGTCATAGAGCTATAAACTCAAGTATAAGGTATTCCAAAAATATTTTTGGATAAATGGGAAGAAAAAAATTCTCATGAAAATCAACATAAAATTATTGAAGAGGTAGGTATAGGAATGTATATGATACATGAGATGGATACATTGATGCCAAACCTTGAGAATATTGCAATTCATAATTCAAAAGGGAAGAATCCAATATGTAAATTGTACTTTGATGGACCTACAAATAAGAATGGAGCTATTGGAGGTGAAATGCTTGTATCCCCACAAGAATATTATGCTTCTTTTCATTTTTCATTTACATGTACTAGTAACAAAATGAATGTTTAATTCAAGGTCTTGACTATGCTAGAAAAAAATATCAAGTGTCTTCAATTATATAGAGATAGTGAACTTCTTTTGAATAAAGTTAGGGTCTTGCATGTGGTTAAAAATAATAGTTTAAAGTCATATAAGCATAAAAATTGGGATTTATTAGAATTCTTTGATGCATTCAATATCACCTCAATACCTAGAAGAGAAAATCAGCATGTTGATAGACTAGTTACAGTAGGTGCACAAGTTGAAATTTCAAATAAGCTCACTATGGATAAAACAAAAAAACATGTCAAGATAATTATTAGGCCATGTATTCCAAATAATGACACAAATTGGTATGCTTTTGATAATGATGACCAAATTTTGAATTTTCTTCTTGAAGAGGATGTTTTTGTAGCAGCTAACCAAGACAAATTGAAGCAACAATATGAAGATCAAGTGATACAGTCAAGGTATAATAAGATTTCCAAGGGATTGGTCACTTTAGAATCCATTTTTCAGTATAGATGACCAATTTAAAAAGAATAAAACTAGCATGCTGATTAAAGAGGAACATTATGAGGAGCTTGAAATTTTCAAAGGTAAACTACTAAAGGTTGGTAAAATTAGTTCAGAGAAAGAAAAGAAATCTTTTATTGAGTTATTTAAAGATTTCAATGATGTTATTGCATGGGAATATAGTGCTCTCAAAGGATTTGATCTGCAATTGGCCCAACACACCACATAATTGGAGCCAAATGCAAAGTCAATTAGGTAGAAGAAAATACCATTCAAGCCCAAACTAGAGCCTATAATGTAAAAAAGCTAAATAAAGTAATAGAAAGTGGTATTATCTACCCTATCAAACATTCCTTTTTGGTTTAAAACCTAGTTCTTATAACAAAGAAGAATGGAGAATTGAGGTTATGTGTTGACCTCATGGATTTGAATAAGACTTCATTAATATCTCAATCCTTTACCATCAATGGAGAAAATCATTCAAGTTTTTTCAAGTCATGAAGATTTTTCACTTCTTGATGGTTATTTTGGTTATAACCTAATTCTTGTAAAGGATGAGGATCAATTAAAAAAAGCTATTAAAACTAAATGGGGTACTATGTCTTATAAAAGGATGTCATTTGGATTATCGAGTGCAGGAGCTACTTTACAAAAGGCTATGGATATGGCCTTTACTAGTTTGACCTACAAGTTTAGGCTTGTGTAATTGGATTATATCATTGTGTATTCTAAAGAATCCAAGGATCGCATAGGCCACTTAAGACTAATTTTTGAGAGATGTAGGAAATTTGGCATCTCTCTTAATCTGAAGAAATTTATTTTTGCATTTCATGAAGGTAGATTACTTGGATATATTATTTCTAAACATGGTACAATGGTGGATCCTGAAATAGTTCAAGCTATTTTAGAGGTACAATTAAATAATGACAAGAAAGGACTACAAATTTTTATAGGAAAAATCAACTTTGTTAAAAAAAATTTGCCTAACATTGAAAATTTATTAAAGCCTTTGACATCCATGTTAAAGAAGAATGCATCATTAAATTGGATTAGAAATGGAAATAACAATTTTCAAGCCATCAAGGAAGGCTTTTCATCAGTCCCAACACTGATGAATTCCACCTTACGAAAGGATTTTATAGTATATGCATATAGTAGCCTTGAGACAATTTTTGCAATTTTAGTACAATAAAATGATGAGGGATTTTAGAACCCATTGATTTCTTTAGCAAACATCTAGAAGACTATGAAAAAAGGTACATTTTTTTGGAGAAACATGTTTTAGTTGTGACTAAAAGCCTTAAGAAGTTTAGACAACCAATCTCTAACAACAGGGTTCATTTGATGGTTTCCCATCCTAGTGTAAAGGAGTTTCTTCTTACCAAGGATTTAAATGAGAATAGCACTATTTGGATGAATAAGGTAATGGATTTTGTTTTGGATATACAAGTGACAAAGCTAGTCAAAGGGAAAGGCTTGTGTGAACAAATGGTTGAACCTATTCAAAAAGATAAAGATACAAAGGAGACAATGCTGGTCCAAATTGATGAAAATAAGGATAAAGAACAACAAGTTGGCTAAAAGAGATGACTCATTTTTTTGCAAACCAAACAATGTCCACCCAATATTAACAAGGCTAAAAGAAGGCACTTTAGATTCCAATCTATAACTTATGTGTTGATTGATAATCAACTTCTAAAAAAGGATCATAATTGAGTTCTTTTGAGATGTGTTGTCAATGATCAAATAAATGAGCTACTCTCTAAATATGATTATGGTCATCAAGATGCACTTAACAGCCTTGGAACCAAGATTTTATCCTTGTATCAAGACAAAAATGAGAGGTTTAACTTTTCTAGACTGTAGTTGAATCCTTTTTGACCCCTTGCATGCATTTTTCAATCATTTACCTCATCTAAACCCTTAAAATATAAGTTGAAATCCTAATTGAAAGGTTGAACACCTTTTTTAAACAACCAATTAGTCATTTTGAACCCTTGAATGTGATGTAGTCCCTTTTTAACTCTAATTTAAAACCCTTTTCATTCCCTTTAACTTTACCCTGGCCCCACCTTTGACATGGCTATATTTTATTTCTCTGGTGGGTCCCATTTATCTCCTCTTTCCACCTCTTTAACTCTTCTTCAGCAAGGACATGTCATCACATCCCATGATCTAATGGGTTTTATCTATAATGCAACTTTATTGGCAAGATCACAAAGACCATTGGATGAATCTATTCTTTACCTCTTCTTGGATGCCTTTCCATTCAACCCCACCTTGGTAAGTATCACTCAATCTTTATCCCGTGATCCTTGTCATCCTCTTGGTGTCAGATTGAAGGATTATGACCTTCTGCCATTTTTCCTACCATGTTCCACTCTTTCCTTCTCATTCTTTTGTAGTTCTTGGACATGTGGGGACTTTTTGTTATCCTACTCTGCTACAAGGCATCATCTCGCAATCTATCTCTTTTTCTATCTCTTCATTTTTCAAAGAGTGGGATCGCAACGTTGTGACACTTGTCATATGGGCACACTTGTTTGATTTGAGTTTTTTTTTGTATAGGTTATCCTCTATCTATATCACAGTCCCCATCATATATCTAATGTTATACTGCAAGGCTGCAAACTCATTACACCTACCCCAATTAGGCCCACTTTGCTCTTCTTCTATGCCACGCATCACTTTTTCACTATCCCGCTATGTTTCACTTTCCTCATCACTAGGATTGTGGGATATTGACACTCTATCATCTGTCATTTAGGCCCATGGTCTTTTTAACTCTGCTTGGACACATGGAAATCCCTCGTGGTCCCATGAAGTTTCTATATCCTCCTTACTATAATTGTGGGATACCGACGAGCCAACAACTGTCATGTTTGATTGACTAAAACATGCTACATGGTATCATCTGATTACTTTGTTTCTTAACTCCACACTGGTACAAAGAATCACCTCACAATCCCTCTTTGTTTCTCTCTTTCTTTATTTTTTTTAGTGGGGGATCAAGACACTCTGCCACCTATGCATCTCACCTTGCACTGAGCCACAAAATTTAAATTTTAACCACCAACTTGTTCACCATGTGACTGCCTCACGCATAGAATCTTTTCCAAAAGGTGATTTCCTTTTGGCTACCTTTAAGTCATGCGTTGACCTTTATAAATAACTTATAACTCACCCACACCGTGAATGTGGGATAATTCTCTTAGTATTTATCTTTTCTTTGTACACCCACTATGCATTCTAATCATTCTCCTTCTATTCTATCATGTAAAACCTCCACCCCATCATCTTTAGAGCACCATGAAATCTTTCTAATGAGCGTATTACATTGTTCCTCGGCATGTAGGGCTCAAAATTGCATAGGATCCCATTACATCCACATGTTGTAGCTTGTATCTAGATAAAGTTCTCAATGATAAGGAAATTGGGTAATAGGTAGTGACTAAATACATCCAGTCTGCCTAAACTTAAAGGTTACTACCACATCATGTTCAAAAGGTGGTCAATTACTAGTTAGATGATTGCCACATCATGGAAATGGTGGTCGATTACTTTTGAAGGGTCGTCTGGCTTTTGTGTAATGATGACAAAGGTGGATTTTTATTTTTTTTACATGCATACAAAGGGTTTCGAGGGTTTACACAATAGATCTACCAAGTTAAAGACCCTTCCTTTTGCAAGCTCCAACAAAACTTAAGGGTTAGAGACTAAGTTCAATGTATTTATTAGCAGCTTGATTCCAATTCAGAGGACACATCGATTAGTCAGCACCAAACTGCAAGAGGTTGAGACTCATTTTTGCATATTTTAGGCCAGATATTACAATAAGTTCCTCAATTCTTCTCTATCCCTTTTTCTTAGTTGATGATCAGTCAGTTCATGGAGAGTTTATCTAGTGTTCACTTTGTAATTGGTTATGATTTTATGATAGTTTGATAGACCTTCTTTGAATACACTTTATTATATGCATTCTTGGATTTGATATTTCCTTGTATTGTATTTATCCTTTGGATCATGCAAGTATTGGTCTCTATTATGCATGTTTAAGCGGGTAGAATTGACTCTTTAATAGGTTATAAGTTTTGTTTTCTTAAAATTTTCTCAAAGATCTTGTTAAGCGTGAAGAGTTTTCATCCTCCTAATCTATTAATTAAAAGAAGCTATGAAACCTCCTTCTGCAACACTCATATGTATGTTCTTTAGTCCTCAAATTTATGTCATATTCTCGAAACTTGTCTTCTTTTTAGGAACTCCCTTGTGATCAAAGATTCATTATGGTTACATCATATTTGGTGTATCACCTAGTAGGTTAGATTTTGTTTAAAGTATAAGTTTCTCTTTCTGCATCCTCTATAGCTTTTCCATCAAAGTGTCATTTTGTTCAAGGATTTTAATAGGTGAGATATCAAATAGGAATCAGCCTAGTATCAAAATATTCACTCCACCCATAGAAAATCCCACCACCTAGGAGTGTTTCCATGTTGGTGTGAAGTCGTCAACTGGTGCATAAATAAAACTGAGGAGGGTGCAATTTAAAACCTCGACATGCCCATAAATAAGATCATCTAGAAGAGGAAAAGGAAAACAAGGAGAGAAACAATAATGGAGTAAAAGGTAAACAAAACTACAGTTTATTTTCAATAATAAAGCATGGTTGTGGATGAACTTACTTCTCATTTCCAACTGATAGAAATTAATGAGAAAGTTGGACAAAATAAAGAATGCTTTAAGATTGACATTGTTGAAAATGTTTGTATTGATAGCATTCAAGAACTTGAAGAAATCAATTTTGTTGATGAATCAATAACAAAGGGAAAAGTGATCAAATGGATGATAAGGAAATCATATTGGAAAGGGTGGAATTTGTTTCTTAACAGAGTCATATTCTTAAGCAAGATGATGGAGAGACCAAAAGTGAAGATGAAGAGAAGATCTTTGTAACCCCATTTCCAATACACTTGGAATTCATTTAAGGGAGGTTTTATGTGCATGACAACCTATTCATTTGATTTCTCATAAATAATTTGATATGCTATTTTTTCTTTAATGTTGTTTCAAAGTTATATAAGGTCCTAAGAAACATTTAGAATCCATTCAAATAATTTGTAAGGCTATTAAACTCATCAAATTCCTAGTGACCTTTAAGGTCCTAATAAAGTCAAACATAGGAAAAACAATCAAATGTATCCAAATAGAGAAAAAATTATGTAATTTTAGTCTTTAAATAAATTTTAGCATGTTTAAAATCTTTTGGGAAGGTATTGAGTCGTTTGGATAACAATTATAAAAGTTGTCAAAAATGTCTTGACAACGTTTGCAACTTGATGAAAACTTTTTAAAAGATTGTTAAAAGTTGTTTATTGCTAGTTGAATGTTTGTTGGGAGGTTCAATATTATCCAAAGTTCTATAAATTTGGTTCTAAAGCTCAAATTTGTGAGTTTTATAAGTTGGGAAAAGGATTGGAATAGAAGAAAAATAACTTTGAAGACATTACTTTCTAGTTTTCTGAATTATTTCTCTTGGAAATTGTTTTATGTTTTGATTGGTACTAAAATATATGGAATGATACAGATATGAAAATTATATTTGTTTAAAATATTAATGTGTTAAATTTCATTTGATTTTGGCTTGGTCTAATTTAATCAATATTTGTAGAAGTTATGGTTGTTTTTGTAAGTCAAGGTCTGATTATGCCCTAGGGTTAGCAGTTTTGGGAAAAATGGCATAACATTTGCCTTAACTATTGGATTTGGATATAAATTGGATAAAATCTCTCTATTTAGTTTTTCTTAAATCTCAAAGAATAAATTGGATTCATTATATCAGTTGTGAAAGTAATCAATGTTTGTTTGCAAGTGGAAGACTCTACCCTAGTATATTGATTTTATTAAAGGGTTGCAAAATGTGTGCTATACCTTAAGTGATTATATGAAGTTGTCAATTTGATCCTTGCCTCTACATCATGGATGAAGTAGGTGTTGGAGGATATATGAATAGTTTATAACAAACCTATTGTTATCTACTATGACAATTCAAGTGCAATTGATATTTCTAATAATCTAGTGTTGCATTCAAAGACTAAACCTATATCCATAAAGTTTCACATTTTGAGAGAAAAGGTAAATGAGGCGGAATTCAGATTGGAGTATGTTCCTACTAAAGAATAGATTGCAAATATTTCAAGAATCCTTCGCCTAAGGATAATTTTGAATATCTTAGAGGGAAGTTAGGGGTGATTGACCCTTCATATAAGAACTAAGATCCATTGATGTACATAAGTCTGGTGTATTTCACAATAATAATTTGTGATATAGATGGATGTTTGGTGGCTGCTACTTACGGGGAGTAGTCTATTGATGACAATTATTGAGTTGTGTATTGTCATTTATGTTTACACAAATGTAGTGATTTTTATAAAAATTTCTAATCCTATCCAAGCACACTCGGGCATTGAATAAGTCTAAAGTGATTTTCAGTTCTAACCGAGTTCACTCGAGCATTACAGTTTTGGTCGGGCATTGAAGGATTTTAGTATTAACTGAGTTATGCTTTTAGTGACAGTTGACTAAGAGAAGTTTATATTTTATGGTTAATTTGTTAGATGAACCCGACAAACTTAGGTTTTATTAACAATTTGGAAGGTTATTAAGGCCAACTTGACAAGGCTTATCATATATATATAAGGTCAAGTTTGGATTGAATATTGTGTAAGTAAGAAAGTGAGATATGTGTTTATGCTATGAAGTGTGGAGGTGAAATAAAATGGGATTATGATTAAGGATAGAACATACAGAGATGTAACAGAATATACAATCAGTGAGGATCAAGCAATTAAATCCAGAGTAGAGATCTGAATCAACAAAGATAGTTGCTTCTCAAAATAGGTCAATCCATTGTTACTCTCTAACAATTGTAGCAGTGATCAAAATATCTTAACATAGTAGACTTAATAATATTTTGTAAATCCTCTCACAAGGTGACATTTATACATTGAAGTGTTTGAAGACCTCTAACCAGACCACTCCTTATAGGGTGATTAAATCACACCTAACAGTGTGTTATTGTAACCTTTAACAGGGTTGGCTCCTAACAGGGATCACTTCAGAAGAGTGAAAAATAATGACTAGTTGTAATTGGTGGTTTTTCCCATATTGGGTTTCCACATGAGATATTGGTGTTATCTATGTACATTTTATTTTCTTTATGGTTTATGTTTTTGCAAATAATTACTGAGTAATAATCACAGTTAATATCTTAAGATTTTCTATGTTAACCGAGTGACAGTAGAATATTTGTGTTAACTGAGAAACAATGATAAATTTTTTAAGACATCTAAGGGACTTGGATATGTTTTTGTGGTAAGTGATTCACCCCTCCTCTCTCAGTTACTCAACTTATTTCCAACAATTGGTATCAAAGAACCAAGTGTTTACAAGGAAGGTTTAAAGGCCTAAGCTTAAGATCATAGATGTCTTATAGAAGGGAGATCCCTAAGCTCAACAAGGACAACTTCACTGCATGGAAATATTTGATGAGGATACATCTATGTACTATTGGAGATAATGGTTTGCAATTCCTATATCACAAGTATATAGAACCACCGAGGCCTATGTCTGTGGAGAATATGGTGGACATGAAGCATCATATCATAATGATGATTGATATTGCTTCTTCACTTTGCTATTCCAAATTTGATGAAGTTAAGGACTACCCTACTTCCTATGACATGTTGAAGCTACTACATGATATACATGGAGGAGATGACAATGTAAAGAGATCCTAAGAAGAAAGTCTCAAAGGTCAGTTTGATCTGATTAAAATGAAAGAAGGAGAAGACATTACAAAGTACACTAAAAGAATCAAGAAAAGTGTAAGTGCAATCAGAGCTTCCGGTGGAACAATTGAAGACAAAAAAGTGGTCAGTAAGGTGTTGAGAAATTTACTTCCTATTTATGCAAATAGACTTTCAAAAATTCAAGAGATGAGGTGTAGTAATGATGTAACTCTAGATGGATTGGTTGGAAGACTTACAGCTTTTGAGTTAGATAACTTCGACAATTATTCTCCTAATCCTAGCAATCTTGAGTTTGTATTCAAAACCAAATTAAACCTTATAAAGATGAAAGGAAAACATATTGATAGTGATAGTGATGATGAATATGATGATGAAGATATAGAAATCATTGAAGCATTACTTGCAATGAGAGCTGCAAAGGAAAAGGACACTACAAAGGAAGAATACCATGTATTTTGTATTCATGTGATGAGTTTGGTAATATTGCTGCTACGTGTCCAAACAAAGAAGAAAAAGGTGAGAGAAAGTTCAACAAGCACAAAGGAAAGAAATATTTATAAAACCTACAAGCACAAAGGTAACAAATCTTGTTATATTGCTAAAGATTTTGATAGTGATGAAGATGAAGATGAAATGGTTTACATTTCTATTAAGGATGAGTCAGATAACAAAGATAATGAAAAGAAATCACTATACTCTCATATTAGCAAGAATGACACTTGGATAATTGATAGCGGTTGTTCTCACCACATGACTGGTGATAAAACCAAATTGGAACATCTTGAGCACTATGATGGTGGGAGTGTTAGTTTTGGGAATGATGAACCCTACTATGTGAAAGATAAAGGTTGTATTTCTCTAACTGAAGGAATCAAATGTGATAATGCTTATTGGGTTGAAGGACTAAGGAATAATCTACTAAGCGTGGCACAACTAAATAATATTGGCTTCAATGTAGAATTCATGAATGGTAAGGCCAAGCTCCTCGATGGTAAGGGAAACCTAGTTGGAACTAGTAGGAGAAAAAAAGGTAATCTATTTTATCTAGATCTCAATTAAATTTTATGTTTTATTGCACAAGTAGAAGAAAGCTCATTATGGCATAAAAGGTTGTGTCATGTGAATTTTGATAACCTGATCAAAATAAGAAAGAACAAAAGTAATAGGGAGAAAAAATTGGATACCTCCTTGAGTTTTCTTGAACTCTTCTTAGGTCACTCCTAGGACCTCTTAGGGCTTCCTCAATCCACCCTCTACCACTTAGAAAGATACACTTCTTTCCTCTACCAAGAATCTACCTATCTTGTTAGGTTCCTCATTTTGTTCTCTACAAGAACTCTTCACATTTACACCTTCCAAGCCCTAACCATTGATTTGAGTTGCAAGAGGTCAATGGCTTCATTACACTCCATTCTTGACTCCAAGATGGGGTCTCAACTTTCCAAGGACATTCACTTACCAATCGAGCTCTAGATTCCCAAAATTTAGGCCTTGTACCCTTTTTGACAATTAGGCCTCCTTAAATCTTGGAAACCTTCAATACAGCTATAACTCATCAAAGGACCCCCAAAAATGTTTTAGCAGTTCACATGTAAGGAAAAAACCCACCAATATTTTCTAGGTTTCAAGGTCCAACTCTGTCCGTACACCCTATTTCTAAAATAGGGCCTCTTCCTTGTTTTTAGACTAGTCTTGGGTCTTTGGCTTGAAAACTTGGTAAGATGAATTATTGGGAAACCCTCCTCATTCTTTAGTACCTACACAACATCATACATTACATCCATGGCATTCTTGGCTCATGACAACAACCTCCTTCAATTTTACACTAACTTCTACTTGATCTTCCTAGCCGCGCTTCTCATTCAGCTCCCCTAGGGCAAGATGTTAAAACTCATTGCATGCACTTCTAGAGATCCTCCTTCCATATTATTTAAGCTCCATGGACCCAATCTCCATTCCCAAGTGTCCGTATGGAACCAATGGTGGGAAGTGGAGTTAGGTCCACATCTTTGCCTCTTAGTCAGAATTGGACAACAGACTATCTAAAAAAAAATAATTTACAAGAACCAAAAGGAAAGTAATTACAGAACAAACTAACTATTGAAAAAACTTTACAACATGTCCAAAAATGGCATCAAATTATCATAGTCCTCAATCTAATCCATGCACAAAAACAAAACAACCAAATCCTTCAATTCTGCAACTCTGTCATTCAAAAGCTCTTGGCTCCAAATCCCAAAATCCGTACAATGACCTCTGACCCTTCAAATTAGGGTTTTCCTTCCTTATATCCCCTCAAAACATATGTCTCACTCCTTGGATGGGTTCAAAAACAACTTAAACTTCAAAACCCTCAAGATAACAAAAATGTTGTCAGCAACTTTCAAAAGTTGCTAATGTTGCATAGCAACATTTTTACATCCTTTACATAGTTGCAATTTTCAAGTGTTTTGACACTAACCTATCCTCAATAACCCTAGTTAGGGTATCATAAGACCCTAAAGACATTAAATACATCAACTTTCCACTTTTCCCCATTATCAAGTACAATGTCATTAATGAGCCAAAATGAACTACTTTGACCTAACAAAAAGCATAAATTTAACACTAAATTAACCACACTTGGTCCACATGACCTTATATAATTACAATCCCCTTCAAGAGGGTATTTAACACCCTCACACACCCAAAATGACATGAGACCACCAATCTAACTGGCTTCTTAAGGGTGCTCCTGCACCATACTACCAAGGCTAAGAACTTAAGTCACCTCTGTGGACAGGAGCTTAGGATCAACTCCCTGCTTCTTGAACTCATTCTCAACCACCCAAGTAGCTTTAGCCACTAATTTTCCTTCCCACTGAATGAGATGCTCCATGTAAGTTCCCTATCTAGTCTTTTTCTTTATTCTAGAGTCCAAAATCTTCACAGCTATTGGTGTTGGTGTAGGTGAAATCTGAACATCTTTTTCTATTTCCTTACTATCTGAATGTGAATAAATTTGTACTAATGTAGGCCCTTTATACATCACCAATTCTTGTACATTAAAGACATGTGATATTTCCAAATCTGATGGCAAGTCTATTTTATAAGCATTTTGCCCATATTTTACAAGAATCTTGCAAGGACCTATCCTCCTCATTTGAAGTTTGGTGGGGAATCCCTTCTACAATCTAGATTTATTAAGGTGTACCATGACAAGATCTCCCACAGCAAACTAAATATCTCTCCTTCCTTCATCAACTTTGGCTTTTAGCCTTTGTGTAGCCTTTTGAAGTTGGTTTTTCACTTGGTCATGAACCTCCTTCATAGATTGGGTGAAATATTTAGCATATGCACTCTTACCTTCCTCATGTGCCAAGTGTCTTAATTCCATCACACCTCTAGGGTGTAGCCCATAAACTATTTCAAAGGGAATTTTGCCTATTGTCCTATTAACACTGTCATTGTAGGCATATTCTGCCTATGGTAACAACTGATCCCACATCACTCCATACTCCTTTGTCAAGCAGCTAAGGAGATTTCATAGCACTCTATTTATAACTTCATTCTAACCATCATTTTGGGGATGGTAGGCTGACCCAAATGATAGGTTAGTTCCTAACCTTGTCCACAAGGTCTTCCAAAAATGACCCATGAATTTTACATCTCTGTCACATAGTATGCTAATGGGTAAACCATGAATCTAGACCACTTAAAGAAAAAATGTGCAATATGACTGGCATCATGGGTGGTTTTGCAAGCAATGAAATGGCTCATCTTACTAAACCTATCTACCACTAGAAATATGTTGTCCAAACCAGTCTTGGTCCTAGGCAACCCAGCCAAAAAATCCATACTAATACATTCCCAAGGCCTATTAGGAATGGGTAGAGGTTGGTACAAACCCACATTAGAAGAGGTACCCTTAGCTTTTTGACATACCAAGCATTGCTCTGCATACCTTCTGATTTCCTTCTACATCTTAGGCCAATAATAGAACCTTTTTACTAGTTCTAGTGTCTTGTCTAGGCCAAAGTGGCCACTTAAACTCCCATTGTGCTTTTCTTGTATCACATTCTCCCTCATAGATCCCCTAGGAATACATAGCTGCCCTCCTCTGAATAAGAGATCATTCTAAATGGTATAGTCTACAAATTGACTATGGAAATGGTTTTTCAAATCCTTACATACCTTGTATGCCTCCGAGAAGTCTTCATCTCCTTCATAGAGCTCTTTGAAACTCTCAAAACCTATACTTTGTAACTACACCTCTTGAACTGTCAAGAGTATCCTACTTAAGGCATCAGCTACTTTATTTAACTACCCTTTCTTCTGCTTGATGGTGAAGGTATAGGCCTACAAATATTCCATCCATTTGAGATGTCTATTGCTCAACTTCTCCTGAGAATTGATAAAACTCAAAGCTTTGTTGTCAGTATAAACTACAAATTCCTTTGGCAAAAAAGAGTGTCTCCACTTCCTCAAGGATTGCATCAATGCATATAACTCTAAGTCATAAGAGCAATACCTCTTCTTAGCCTCATTCAACTTTTCACTATAGAATGCCACTGGCCTATTCTCTTGGTTCAAAATTGCCCCAACAACTATACCACTTGCATCACACTCTAGGGTGAACAACTTATAAAAATTTGGTAAAACCAAAATAGGTTGTGTAGCCACTCTCTTTTTCAACCACTCAAAACCCTTACCAGCCTCTGGATTCCACTTAAATTTAGTTTTAACTCCACCTTTAATTGTATCTAGGAATGGTGCACATATTTCACTAAAACCTCTAATGAATTTCCTATAAAATTGGGCAAGCCCATGGAAACTCCTTACCTCAGTGCTACATGTAGGGGTAGGCCAGCTTAGTATTGCTTCAACTTTGTTAGGATCCATCTTCAAGGTTCCTTGAGACACCACAAAACCTAGATAGATCAAATCTTGCTTCATAAATTCACATTTTTCCAAATTAATGGATAGCTTCTCCTCATGGAGTTTCTTCATCACAATTCTCAAATGTTGGAGATGTTCTTCCTTTGTCTTACTAAAAATGAGGATATCATCAAGGTACACAACTAAAAATTTGCCTATGTAGTCCTTTAACACTTCATTAATCAACCTCATAAAGGTGATTGGGGCATTGCTAAGTCCAAAGGGCATGACCAACCATTCATAGAGCCCTTTTGTAGTCTTGAATGTTGTTTTCCATTCATCCCCCTCCTTAATTCTAATTTGGTGGTACCCACTCTTCAAATCCAACTTAGTGTAGTACCGTGCTCCTCCAAAACAATCCATAGGATCTTCAATCCTAGGAATGGGAAACTTGTACCTTATAGTGATCCTATTAATTTCCCTTGAATCTATACAAAGCCTCCAATTGCCTCCTTTTTTTGATGCTAGAACCACTGGTACTACACATGGAATAATGCTTTGCCTAATTAGACCGTGGTCCAAATTTCTTGGACTTGACTAGCTATCTCCTTGTTTTGATCGGGAGTCACCTTGTATGCAGCCTTATTTGGTAGAGATTCTCCTAGTATGAAGTCAATTTGATGACTTATGGTTCTAGGAGGTGGTAAAATTGTAGGTGACCCATCACTAACTATGTCTTTAAACTCCTTTAGCAACTCTTGAACCTCCTTTGGTAATGGTGCTTGTTCCACCTTCTTCTCTTCACTAGGGTTAAGCATAATGGCATAGTGTGTTCCTTCTCCATTATTTACACCTTTCATGTACTCCTTGCCTCCTCGCAATAAGAAATTAGGCCCTACTGATGTAGACCCCTCATCATCAATGAGTGACTGAATTTTATAGGTGACCCCACCTTTCTTGAAAGAATAAGAATTCTTCTCTCCATCATGAACTATCTTCCTATCAAAATACCATGGCCTACCTAAGAGTAGGTGGCATGCATCCATTGGGAGTATATCACACAAGATTCTATCCACATACTTACCTATTGATAAATCAACCCATGCTTGCTCGTTTACAAGAACATGTTGACCCTTATTCAACCATGTAACTCTATAAGGGTTTGTATGAGGTATTTTGGTCAGGCCTAGCTTGTTGACTGCCTCCTCTAAGATGATGTTATCATTAGAACCAGAGTCTATGATCATCTTGCAAACTTTTCCAAGTATCTTGCACTTCACTCTGAAAAGTGCCCTCCTTTGCTTAGCTTCTCTTTGACAGGTTCCTTTATGAGAATCCTCCTAATAATTAGATTCTCCCCACTCTCTGAGTGAAGGTTAATTTTAGGAGCTTTAACATTGGTGGTTTCTTCTTGAGCTAGGTTATTCACTCTCTTTTCAACATGTGAACTAGAAGCCTTCTCAGGGCATCTATAGGATGGATGGCCTAGTTGGTTACAATGAAAGCATTTCATGTTTGCAAAGTGTGAGGCTCTGCCTGAACCTCCAAATCTACCTCTTCCCCCACCTTGGTATCCTCTTTCTCTACTCATGTTAACTCTTCCACTCGTCTCATTGACTATCTTAGTCAATTTGGATTCTCCTTGAGACCTATAATCACTGCTTCTGCCAGCATAGCTACCTCTATGTCCTCTATTCTCTTTTCCTCTACCTCTCCCTCTTAAGGTCTGATCATGTTTCCTTTTACTTTTCTCTTCTATCTTTAAAGCCATCTGAAAACATTGCCTCACACTGGTTAAGGTGGTAAGACTCATCTCCTCTTGTATAGACCACTTGAGTCTGATATCTAGCTAATCTTATGCTCTCATCCTCCACTATCTTGAATCTTAAGCATAACTTTTGAAACTCCTCAGTATATGTTTGGACATCAAGGTCTTTCTGTCTGAGGTTTTGTCTCTTCCTATGCATTTGGACTTCATAGTCATTTGGTAGGTAAGTCTACTTCAACTTGGCTAACATACCCTTCCATGTAACAATAGGGTTCTTTCCCTCTTTCTCTCTCTCAGTTTGAACATATTTCCACTAGGTAAGTGCTAGTCCTCTCAACCTAGACTTAGCCACTTTCAAATTCTGAGCATCTGTCACACCATCACATTCAAAGTGATTTTCAAGACTGTCTATTCATTCCATGACTAGATCATCATCCATTTGTCCACTAAAAAGTGGCACACCCTCCAAGGCTTTACCACTTAAGGCTTTGAGTTCCTTCAAGAAGGGTTCCTCTAGTAAGACCAAATCAGGAGTAGGTTCTTCTTCTAAGTCCAACTCCTTCTCCTTAGCTTCTTTTTCTTCTTTCTGGTCTACCTTGTCCTTCACTCTGTCTGCCTTGACTTAGACCTCTCATAAGAGTTTCTCTAGTTGGATCAATCTTTCTCTTAGCAATCTATTTCCCTCATCTTTTTCTTCAACTTTCTTGGCCAATTCAGCATTGGCAACCATCTTGCTAGATTCAGTTGACTCCACACTTGAGTCCTTGGTCTGCAACATCCACTTGCTGCAACTTAGCTTTCCCAAATCTTGAACCTGAGCTCTGATACCACTCTGATAGGGAGAAAAACTTGGATACCTCCTTGAGTTTTCTTGAACTCTTCTTAGGTCACTACTAGGACCTCCTAGGTCTTCCTCAATCCACCCTCTACCACTTGGAAAGATGCACTTCTTTCCTCTACCAAGAATCTACCTATCTTTTTAGGTTCCTCACTTTGTTCTCTACAAGAACTCTTCACATTTACACCTTCCAAGCCCTAACCATTGATTTTAGTTACAGGAGGTCAAGGGATTCATTACACTCCATTCTTGACTCCAACATGGGGTCTCAACTTTCCAAGGACATTCACTTACCAATCGAGCTCTAGATTCCTAAAATTTAGGCCTTGTAGCCTTTTACACAATTAGGCGTTCTTAAATCTTGGAAACCTTCAATACATATATAAATCCTTGAAGGACCCCAAAAAATGCTTTAGTAGTTCACATGTAAGTCAAAAACCCACCAATATTTTCTAGGTTTCAAGGTCCAACTCTGTTCGTACACCCTATTTCTGAAATAAGGCCTCTTCCTTGTTTTTAGACCAGTCTTGGGTCTTTGTCTTCAAAACTTGGTAAGATGAATTCTTGGGAAACCCTCCTTGTTCTTGAGTACCTACACAACATCATACATTACATCCATGTCCTTCTTGGCTCATGACAACAACCTCTTGCAATTTTACACTAACTTCTACTTGATCTTCCTAGCCAGGCTTCTCATTCAGCTCGCCTAGGGAAAGATATTAAAAATCATTGCATGCACTTCCAGAGCTCCTCCTTCCATATTCTTGAAGCTCCTTGTACCTACTCTCCATTTCCAAGTGGCCATATAGAACCAAAGGTGGGAAGTGGAGTTAGGTCCACATCTTTGCGTCTCAGTCAGAACTGGACAACAGACTGTCTAAAACAAAATAATTTACAAGAACCAAAAGGAAAGTAATTACAGAAAAAACTAACTACTAAAAACACTTTACAACATGCCCAAAAATGGAATAAAATGATCACATTCCTCAATCTAATCCATGCACAACAAGAAAACAACCAAATCCTTCAATTCTGCCACTCTGTCATTCAAAAGCTCTTGGCTCCAAATCCCAAAATACATACAATGACCTCTAACCCTTCAAATTAGGGTTTTCCTTCCTTATATCCCATCAACACACATTTCTCACTCCTTGGATGGGTTCAAAAAAAACTTAAACTTTGAAATCCTCAAGACAAAAAAAATGTTGTCAGCAACTTTTAAAAGTTGCTAATGTTGCATAGCAACATTTTTACATCTTTTACATAGTTGCAATTTTCAAGTGTTTTGACACTAATTTGACATAACTAACCCTATTTAGACCTCTTAGGGTGTCATAGGACCCTAAAGACATGAAATACATCAAATTTCCACTTGTCCCCATTATCAAGTACAATGTCATTAATGAGCCACAATGAACTACTTTGACCTAACAAAAAACACAAATTTAACACTAACTTAACCACACTTGGTCCACATGACCTTATATATAATTACAATGCCCTTCAAGGGGGTCTTTAACACTCTCACACACCCAAAATGACATGAGACCACCAATTTAACTAGCTTCTCAATGGTTCTCCTGCACCAAAAAGAGGAAGAGGTATTCATATTTTGAAGAAACCTAAATTGGCAGTATGCAAACAATGTCAAATTGGGAAGATGGGAAAAACTAGTTTCAAGAGAAAGAATTATAATATAAAATAAGTCTTGGAATTAGTGCATATTGATTTGTGTGGACCAATCGGAATAAAAAGTTACACAGGTGAGAAGTATTTAATTATATTTGTTGATGACCATTCAAGAATGATGAATGCTATGTTTCTCAAAGAAAAATCAGAAGTTTTTTAGAAGTTTAAGTGGTACCTTGCCAGCGTTGAAAAAGAAAAAGGAAACCAACTTAAATTCCTAAGATCTGACAGAGGAGGAGAATTCATTTCTAATGAGTTCAATGAATTCTACAATGAAAGAAGAATCAAGAGATAAGTATCTTCTCTAGGTACACTGTTGCAAAATGGTATAGCAGAAAGAAGGAACAAATCCATTATGGATTGTGCAAGAACCTTGATGATAAAAAAGAATGATGCTACCAAATACTGGAAGGAAGTCATCAACAATGTAATTCAAACCTTGAACTAAGTTCAACTAAAGAAAGCTACTCAGAAGACACCTTTTGAATTATGGTAAGGCTATAAACCTATTGTTTGTTATTTCAAAGTATTTGGGAGTAAATTTTACATCTTTAAGGAAGCAAGAAATGGAAAATTTGATGTAAAAGGTGATGAAGGTATATTCCTAGGCTACTCTCGCAAAATAAAAGCATATAAATGTTTGAATATTACTACTCATAAAGTCATAGAAAGTGTTCATGTAGATATTTATGAGCTTGCAAAGAGAAATGAAGAACAAAGCAGTAAAGAGCCTAAGGACTATAGGAATTTTGTGTATTATGAACCTGATACTATACCCAAGACAAAGGAAATGGTGATTGGATAGAAACTATGTCAACCATTGAATTCATTAGCACAAATCTTGTTGCAACCTATGCAACTAGTGCTAGTAACTGAAGAAACCAAGACTCAAACTAAAGAATCTGAGTCATAGATAGAGGGAACCAAGTCACAGGCAAAGGCACCTAACTCTCAAATAGAGGCACCCAAGTCTCAGATACTGGAACCTGAGTATCAGAAAAAATAACAAAATAGAATATTTGAGCATGGTGAACCTAGTGGATCAAGCCTAGAGTCAAAGAGGAAGGAACCTATACTTGCAAAGGATATCCAAAGGCATCATGCACCTGAGAAAATAATTGGAGATTAGACATAAGGTATAATGACAAGGATAAAAATCAAAGGTACATGTTTTCTTAGTGAAATTGAACCTAGAACTATTAAAGATGAATAGAATGATGAAAGCTAGATCATTGCAATGAATGAAGAGATTGAGTAGATAGAAAATAACAAAACTTGGACTCTTTTACCTAGAACAAAAGATAAAAATGTGATTGGTACTAAGTGGTTTTTCAGAAACAAGATGAATGAAAAAGGAGAAGTTTCCAGAAACAAAGCAAGACTAGTATGTAAAGGATATGCTCAAGAAGAGGGTATTGATTATGGAGAAATTTTTTCTCTTATTTCAAGACTTGAACGAGTTAGAATTCTTCTGGCATATGTTGCACACAAACAACTCAAGGTATATCAAATGGATGTAAAATCTACATTCTTGAATGGAATCCTAGAAGAGGAAGTTTATATTGAGCAACGTGAAGGTTTTTATATCCTAACAAATGTAATATGGTTTGCGAACTGCACAAAGAATTGTATGGATTGAAGCAAGCTCCTAGAGCCTTGTATGAAATATTGCATGGTTAGTTGACAAGTATTAGATTTTAGAGAACTAATGACAATAGTAGCTTGTACATCAAAAGAGGACCTTAGAACAAGATACTATTAGCCAAGATATTTGTGGATGATATATTGTTTACTAGTTATGATGATTTATGTAAATAATTCTTTGAAGCTATGAGTAAGGAATTTGAGATGTCTATGTTTGGTGAAATCAAATTCTTTGTTGGTTTGAAAGTTTATCAGATGAAAGATGGTATCTACATTACTCAGTCTAAATTCATCAAAGGGATACTGAAGAAATTTTGGATGGAAGATTCTAGACAAGTTGGAACACCTATGCCTACTGGACATAAGTTATCTAAGGATGATGATTCAAAGGAGGTAAATCAGACTACCTACAGATCCATGATTGGTAAACTTCAAAATGTTGTTCACACTAGACCTGATATTGCATTAGAAGTCAGTATTGTTGCAAGGTTTTCAGCTAATCCTAGAGAGAATCACTTAAGGGCTATCAAAAGGATTTTGAGGTATCTTAAGGGTACTGTAGATTATGGATTATGGTATAATAAAGGAGGAAAATTTGATTTTAAGACTTTTACTGATATTGATTGGGAAGGAAGTGTTGATGACAGATAGAACACAAGTGGTGGAGCATTATTTATTGGAAAGATATTAGTCTCCTGGAAAATCATGAAATAGAACTACTTTTCTCCGTCTACAATAGAGGCAAAGTATGTTGTTGTAGCACTAAATTTCTCAAATATCATATGCTTCAAACTGTTGTTGTCAGGTATGAAGGAAGAAATCAAAGAACCAGTTATTGTATACTGTGACAACACCAATGCTATTAACATTTAAAAGAACATTGTGATACATACTAAGACTAAACATATTGCAATAAAGTATCATTTCTTGAGAATTGGTTGAGGACAAGGAAGTAAGAATTGAATATGTGAATACTAAAGAACAAATTAGAGATATATTCACAAAACCATTACCTAAGGATGCATTTTTGTATCTTAGAGGAAATCTAGGGGTAATTCCCCTAACTAAGGCTCAGTAAAACACAGTTTAGTGATGCATCAACCGAGGTACAAAACATACTTCACATGTTGATACAGATATTCAGAGCTTATTGCATATGAATCAGTACAAATAGGTACATTACAACTTCATTAGATGTGTATTGGATGGTGTCTTTGGAATTGTTTGTCAAAGAGGGAGAGATTAATGATGGAGAGATTTATGACAGAGGGAGAAATTTTATTAGAGAACAAAGATTAAATATAAGAGGGAGAAATCTATATTTCACTGATTGTGAAGTTAGAGGGAGTTTTTGGATGAGAATTAGAATAAAACTAAGGACATTATCAAACTTTAATTATTACATATGTTTCTCTATAATTCTTTGTATTATGACATGTTGTGTTACCATCAATCCCAAAGAGGGAGATTGTTGATGACAATTATTTAATTGTGCATTGACATTGATGTTTATACAAATGTAGTGATGTTTACACAAATGTCTAATCCTATCTGATCACAGTCAGTTTATACCAAGCACTCTCGGGCATTGAAGAAGACCAAAGTGATTTTCAATTCTAACCGAGTTCACACGGGCATTACAATTTTGGTTAGGCATTGAAGGATTTTAGTATTAACCCAGTTATGCCTTTAGTGATTGCCAACTAACAACAGTTTATATTTTATGGTTAATTGGTTATATGAAGCTGACAAACCTAAGTTTTATTGATTATTTGGAAGGTTATTAAGGTCAACTTGACAAGGCTTATCATATAGATATAAGGTCATGTTTGGATTAAATATTGTGTAAGTAAGAAAGTGAGATATATATTTATGACATGAAGTGTGGAGGAAAAATCAGATGAGATTCTGATTAGGAAAAAACATACAAAGCTGCAAAAAAATATACAATCAGTGAGGATCAAGTATTTAAAGCCAGAGAAAATATCTAAATCAGCAAAGATAGTTGCTTCTCAAAATAGGCCAATCCATTGTTACTCTCTAACAATTGTAGTAGTCATCAAAATCTCTTAATAGAGTAGACTTAACAGTCTTTTGTAAATCCTCTCACAAGGTGGCATTTCTACATTGAAGTGTTTTAAGACCTATAACAAGGCCACTCCTTATAGGGTAATTAAATCCTCTAACAGGGTCACACCAAATATTGTGTTATTGTAACCTTTAACATGGTTGGCTCCTTATAGGGCTCACTTTAGAAGATTCAAAAATAGTGACTAGTTGCAATTGGTGGTTTTTTCCATATTGGGTTTCCACGTTAAATCTTGGTGTTATCTATGTACATTTTATTTTCTTTATGGTCTATGTTTCTACAATTAATTACTAAGGGATAATCACAGTTAATATCTTAATATTTTCTATGTTAACAGGTGATAGTATAATATCTATTTTAACCGAGAAACAGTGATAAACATTTTTAAGACATCTAAGGGACTTGCATTTTTTTTTGTGGTACCTGATTCACCCCTCCCCTCTCAGTTACTCAGCTCATTTCCAACATAGTCAATACTATTTTTTGTGAGTTAGATGTTCAAATTTAGGAGAGAGTTACTTTTTTGAAAATATGTGTCTTTTGCATTGATGTCGAAGGGGGAGAGAGAGTGATGTGAAAACTAAAGAAGGGAGAGAGAAAATGGTTGTGTGAAATATCTAAGGGGGAGTTATTGATTCCTTTGTCATTGATTATTTTTCACATCATATGTTTATATCAATGCCAATGAGGGATAATTTTGGAAGTATGTATAGATATGTTCTTGAGTGATGTATTTTCATTGATGTAAATATATTTCTTTGTCTAAGATAGTGTTGTAGTGAATTTTAGTGAGTTTTTTTAACTAGTGTATCAAGTATGATGAAGACCATAGTTTGTGATTTACAGAGTTTCTACATCATGTCATCAAGGCCAAAGGGGGAGATTGTTGGCAGTATGTACAAATATGTTCTTGAGTGATGTTTTGTCATTGATGTAAACATATCTCTTTGTCTAAGATAATGTTGTAGTCAATTTTAATGATTTTGTTTGACTATAGCAGCAAGTATGATGAAGATCAATGTTTGTGATTTACAGAGCTTGTACATGTTTTTGAGTAGCTATTTAAGTTTGAGTTTCATAGTTGTGAATGAATATTTGAGTGAGTTATAAGTATCTATGTTATGCCTAGTTTTCTACCTGTTTAGTAGTGACAAAATGCTAATATTTTGGTCTCCATTGATTTTATTTGTAATATCTTGAATTACAGATTTGGTAGAATGTTTGGGACATTGATGTGTATAATCAATTCAAATAATTCATGCTTCAGAGGTCTGCAAGTAGTTTTTTTATGATTGCTAGTTACTGTTGTAAATGTTTCTAAGTTTTGATATAATGATGCTGATGATTTCAAAATTTGTGTTGATGCGGATGTTGTCCTAATAGTTCAAGATTCTTGTAGATGTTTATGGATAATGTGTCTTTTGTGTTTCTAGTTTTTATTGATCATTGTGCTTGCAATTGATTATTTGTGCTCGTATGTTTGTGTTCTTTGAGTTATTCACCGACCTGATTCTTGTAACATGTTGCAGATGTTCAAGGTGTAATGTTTGGGGGTGTATCATGCTCGATAAAAAAATATTTTGGTTTCTGTTATGTCTTGTCTGAAATTTCTTGTTTCACAAGTTATATTGTACTAAATACGCTTATAATTTTTTAATTGAGTGGTGAGTGTTTGATCGACCTTCATGACCTTTCCAAGGTTGATGAATGATATAAATAAATATAATAATAATGTATTCAAGTGTGGATAAGAGCGGATGAAGATAATTTTTTTTGTACTTCAATAAAGCTAATCCAAGCATAGTGAAGATAATGCTATAGAGTTCATAATTTATGTATGCAATCCAAGTTTTCTTGTACAAGAAGTGAACCTCTTTTATTTTGATTAGTGAGATCTAGGTATAATTCATAAATTCATGTGTATTCCCATTTTACTACTCCTAACAGGGTTTAATAATTTTAATCTAGAGTATACTTATCTTGTGGGTTCATCTCCACCCTGGTTTTTCCCTTAATCTAGTTTCCATGCAAAAATATTTATTTTGTGTGTGTTCATGATATGTACTAATTTATGTTTTCACATGGTTAATTATCATATCTGACAAAAGGTTTAATTTGATTGATTTTTGAGACAACTGTTTCCCCCCAGTTGGTTTCCAAATTTCAATGGTCCCAAAGGGTTGCGACCCAAGTTTGGCCCAAAGATCTATGTTAGGGTTTTTATAGGAAATCTAGTCCCATGGTCGGCCTTCTTAATTGTTAACCCTCAAAATAATGGATTGAGTATAAAAACCACCATCTCTCATCATTTTGATAATTAGGAGATTCACTATGAATTGAAAGAATTCATTAAGATGTCATTCATGATCTCATTAATTTGCAACCCAAGGAAAAATTTCATCTCACCAATCATTGACATTTCAAATTCATTTTCCATATCTTTAGAGATATTTTTACTAATTTCCTCATTACCTCCAAAAGTGATATCATCAACAAAAACTTCTATGATTAGAATTCCATCTTTACTAGTTCTTAAGTAAAAATTATTGTCTGGATTACCTTTTCTAAAACCAAGACAAAGTAGATATCCGTTGAATCTTGCATACCATGCTCTCAAAGCTTGTTTAAGTCCATACAAACCTTTCTTCAACTTGCAAACCATGTCTTCATCTTATATTAAAGGAATTCCATCAGGTTGGTCTATGTATACCTCTTCTTCCAGATCTCCATTAAAAAATGCAAATTTCACATCCATCAAATATACCTTAAAGTCTTTATGTGCATATAAGAAAGAAATAATCTTATTTCTTCTAGTCTAGAAGCAAGAGAAAATGTTTCTTCAAATTTTATGCCTTCTTGTTGTGAATAGACTTTACAAACCAGTCTTGCCTTATTTCTTACTATGGTTCCTTCCTCACCCATTTTTTTTCTGAAAACCCACTTAGTTCCTCTAAAATTTTTGTTTTTAGGTTTTGGAACCAATTCCCAAGTATTTTTCTTCTTTATCAGTTCTAATTCTTCCTACATATATTTATTCCAAGATTCATCTCTACATGCCTCATCAGTAGATTTTGGCTCAACTTGAGAAATCAAACAAATTTCATCTCTGAATTTTGATCTTGTCATCATCTCTCTATTTTCATCACCAATAATTTTATCTTCAAGATAGTTTTTCTTAACACGCATTGGAGTCTTAGGAGTTTTAGTAAGCTCGTTTGATTCATCTTGACATACTTCGATCTCATTATCAATCTCCAAAGGATCTTTAGGATCAGGAATGACCTCCTTAACCTCTATTGTCTGATCATAATCATACATTCTCTCTTGAATCTAACACTTTTCATCTATCCTCACAATAGTTCTTTCAATCATCTTCCTCAATCTCGTATTGAAACATTTATAGGCTTTTCTCTTAGTTGAATACCAAAGGAAGATACATTCATCGCTTCTAGCATAAAACTTCCCTAGCTCATCATCTCTTTTGATATAGAATTATTCTTAAATATTTCATGTAGGAGTGCAATTAAATCATAATTCATATAGAGTCTTACTTGTACCTTCTCTGATCAGAATTGTGTTAAGGGTGTACACAGTAGTACCAACAACCTCTTTCCAATAAACATGTGATATATTTACTTCCAAAAACATAGTTCTAGAAGCATCTAATATTGTTATGTTTCTTCACTATTCATTCACATTCTATTGCAGTTTCTTAGGAGTAGATGTGTGTCTGTATATTCCATGCTCTTTGCAGTAGGTATTGAACAAATCTGAAGTAAACTCACCACCTCTATCAGATCTCAAACATTTTATCTTCAAGCTTGATTCATTCTCAAATTTTGCTTTGAATATCTTTAATTTGTCAAATGCCTCATATCTCTCTATCAAATATGTAACCCACATTATCCTAGAAAATTCATCAACAAAAATTATAAAGTACCTTTCACCATAGTAAGTTCTTGTTCTTGTAGGACCACACAGATCTATATGTACCAAATCAAACTTCCCTTTTGTTGAGTAATATTTTCTCTTAAAACTTATTCTAGTATGCTTCCCATAACACATTCTCTACACATAGTGTTAGATGGTTTCATAATTTTAGGTAGATCTCTAACTGCATTAGTATTACTTTCCTTTACAATATTATCAAAGTTAACATGACAAAATCTTCTATGCCATAGCTATCTGCCATCAAATTTCACAATAAAACAAGAATCCTCATATGTATTTAATTCAAATACCTTATCTCTATATTTAGTACCAGATGCATGATAAAGTCTCCTAACTTACTTTTGATAGAACATTTCCCATCAATGAATTTTAATGGATAACCCTTGTCCACTAGTTTTCCAACACTCAACAAATTATGCTTAAGTCCATCAACAAAAAATGCATTGTCAATATTATTTTCCATTCATGGAATTAGATCCAATTCCAATGATCAGCTTAGGAGTATTTTCACCAAATCTCACAACACCACCATCATACTTATTTAGTTTAACAAACTTATTTTTATCTCCAGTCATATGGTGTGAACAACCAATATCTATAACCCATTCAAATTTCTTTTCAACATGAGATACTAAGGATTTTTCTTCCTTAATAGAAATAATTCCAATCTCATCATAGCCAATAGCTTCATCATCAGAAACATCTTCACTAGCATATAAAATTTCTTGTCTTTCAAATATTTAGGTTTATAAAAACTTAAGTTTATGCTTGGAACCCTTGTAGGACATTGAGATGCAAAATGACCTATCTTATTGCACAAAAAACATTTCAAAGGTAAATTTCCTTCAACCTTACCCTTGCCTCTCTTTTCTCTTCTAGCCATCTGGGAAAAAATTTCATCTATCTTTCTTTCTTATTCCTATATCTTTTCCTATTCATCAACATATTCTCCAAGTTCTTCTCTCAAGTCACTATTGTTGATGCTCACAATTCTTGATAAGTTCTTTTTGTTTCTATGCACAGTCACCTTGAATGTTGACTCAACTTTAGGTAGAGAATCTCCCATTTCCATGGCCTCAAAGGTAGTTAATTTTCCAATCAACATCTCTTTGTTGAAGTCTGTTGTCAATGGTATAATATCTTCTATATCTTTTACTTTAGTTCTCTATACAGGTGCCAAGGATCTGAGGCTCTTTGCAATCACTTCTTCCTCACTATATAAGTACCTCTAGAGATCCTGATGCCAGTAACAACTTCATTAACTCTCTATACATATGCTCTAATGTTCTCATCATCTCTTATTTTCAGTTTTTCAACATTTGTCTTCCAGTTCAGTAACTTTTCCTACTTTATAAACTTGTCTCCTTCATACAGTGCTACCAGTCTTGTCTAAATTTCATGTGCATAATCTAAATCTATTACCTTTGTGAATTCACCTTTAGAAAGTGCACTAATTGATGCTTATCTTGTGACCATGTTACATGAAAGAAAATTATTTTCATCATAAGTAGCTTTATCCACTTAATCCTCAGATTTCATCTATTCCTTCTTTTTATTCATCATCCAATACGACCCCAAACATAGAAAATGTATTCTCATCTTGTTCTTCCAACTGTCAAATTTTTTAGGATCAAATTTTGAACTATCGTTCCTATGGAATGTCACCTTTAGGATCACCTTAAGCTATTAAGATTTCTCTCTAAGGACCAATAGCTCTAATACCAATTGTTAGGAATAACAATCCACCACCACAACTGAGAGGGGGGGTGAAAGAGTTGTGAGACAGATTATTAAAAATTAAACTTTATAAATCAAAACTTTAATCAAAATGATTACATGATAAATGCAAACACAATAACACAATCCTTTTTTGTAGAGGAAAATTTTTTAAAGGTAAAACCCCGGTAGGAATTAGCACCCACAAATAATGTATTGAGAGTATAGTATCCCTATTAAAATATTTAAACCTGTTAGGATTTATTAATTTATTATAGTACATTTTCCTTATTAAAGGATAGACCCTATTAGGATTCAAGAGTAACAATGGGATCATTGCCTAGGCACACTGCCTAAAGAAGGTTAAGTCCACCTTAAGGACTCATTGTCTGACATACAAGTGTATATCGAGAATATACAATCCAATGAACTATCTAATAGAAATTATCTTTTCTTGGTTACTTCCAATGAAGTACAATAACAACCTCTTCTTTACATCCAACCCACACACACTCGTAGCTTCCACATCACATACATCAATCTCTATTATATTCTCTTTTAAAAATAAAATATGTCTCATATATACCCTATTAAAATAAATAAATGATTAGGTCGGCCAATTAGGCTTTCCCAATATACAAATAATTATAATACACGCTACATCTCTGAAGTAGGCCCTAAATAGGTCTCCTCCCAAAGAAACACCATAGTTGATATAACTGAGCATTCTATGACCATAAAATAATAACAAATATTCCTTATAATGTCTTCTTCCATCTCTTAATATCACAGAACTTGATTCATCATCGCTCGTAAGATATACTCAAAACATAGAGACTCACCCTATCAAAGATCATTGTCACACTTAAGTACCCAGTCTTCACTAAAACATCTATAATTTATCCAATATATAATTTTAAGCCAAGCGAAATTAGAAATAAGATCACCACACATCCTTCTACACATCATCATATTTTCTCATTCTAAATCATCCATACATTATCCCTACACTTTTTTCAGTCATCAAGCAACAGTAATAACCAGTCTGTTCTTCCTCCAAGGAAACATATATTGACATCAGTTACAAAACATGAATGCCAATAGCATCACTAGTAAACAATTCCAAAATCATCCATTAATATTTTCCTAAATTCCAAAAGAAAGCATTGAATCAAAGAAAGATCGAGGAGGGTGTAATTTCAGGCTTGAATAGGCCCATAAATAAGATCATCCAGAAGAGGTCAGGGAAAAAAAAGATAGAAAAAATAAAGGAGGAAAAGGAAATCATGCCTATGGTTACTTTTCCATCATCAAGCATGGTTGTGGATGAATTTACTTCTCATTTCCAATTGATAGAAATTAATGAGCAAGTTGAACAAATTAAAGAATTCTTTAAGATTGGCATTGTTAAAAATATTGGTATTGACATTGTTGAAGTAGTTGAATAAATCAAGTTTGCTGATGAATCAATAATAAAGGGAAAAAGTGATCAGATGGATGATAACAAGAAATGACTAGAGACACCAATAGTAATTGAGAAGATAGATTCATATTTTATCATTTATTTTTATACTAATCAAATTGATTTTGTCCATGAATTTGATATTATGTTCATTTCAATGCAGCTGAAAAAGAAAACAAAATGGAAATGGTATAATTTTTTTCTTAACAAGGTCATATTCTTAAGCACAATGATGGAGAGACAAAAAATTAAGATGAAGAGAAGATCTTTCCAACCCCATTTCCTAGGGACTTGTAATTCATTTAAGGGGTGTTGTATGGTGCATGGGCACCTATTTATTTGATATCTCATAAATAATATGATAATTATTTTTTCTTTAATGTTGTTTAAAGGTTACATAAGGTCCTAAGGACCATTTGGAATCCATTCAAACAATTTTGTAAGGCTATTAAACTCAACTAATTCTCCTAAAATGATAAACAAACATTGTTCTTTATTCCTTTAAGTAGAGTCACTAGATATGTTGAATGTTCACCTCTTCTAGGCTATTCACTTGCTACTAGCACATCCAAACAACAAGTATTTTTCAAATCTTATAACTTTTGTCCCACCAAGCATGCCAAAACTGTTGAGACATTGGACTCGCACCCTCCTCAACCTTTCTTTGAAGGCTAGGCATGAGGATTCTAGGATAACATGGAAACACTCATAAGGTGGCGGGATTTCCTATTCAAATGAAGTGAATCTCCACATTCTAGGCCGGTTCCTATTTGATATATCACATTTACAAAACTTTGAACAAAAATACAACTTGGATGGGAAAAGGGGGAGAATTGCAAAAAGGAAAGAACTTTAAAAATATCTAATATACTAGGTGATACACCAAAAGATAATGCAATCGTAATCCAACACCAATCACAAGGGGGCTCTTGAAGGAAGACAATTTTAAGCAATTGACATGAATTTGATGATTGGGTAACTAACATGTTAGTACTTCATAAGGATGACTCGTAACTTATTTTCATTAGAAAGTTACGAGGATTAATGTACTTAAAAAATAACCAGATAATAGAGACTTATTGAAATCACAACTTATAACCTATGCAAGAGAAATTATATCCATTCCAAAGATGCAAACATAGACATGAACTTGTATGATTCAAAGGATATACACATTACAAGTAGATATAAGATCCAAACTGCATACAATGAAGCAAATCCAAAGAAGGTCTACAAAGATTATTATCTCTATTCAATGCTCAAAAGGAAATTGGTATCATATCATTACAATTGGTCGACGATGTTGAATAATATCATCATATCCAAATAACTTCTAGTATCCTCTTCCAAAATGTGGGCACCCCTTACTCTAAACTCTAACTATGCTTTTAATGGAAAACATATTCTAATTACAAAAGAAAAACCAGATTAACTCTACATAACTCTCTAAGTCATTTGACTGGTTAGGATTTGAAATTAAGAAAAAATAAAAGACTAATGATTCCTTTATATTTATGGCCCAAAATTCATACAAAAATTGTTTTCCACCTTTTGTTCTTTTAATGTCGATGGTTGATGTATCTCTCTAAAGCTGGAGTCGAGTTGATGTTAATGCATTTTGATTTTAGCCCTTAACTCATGTGTTTAGTCTCCTATGACTTGTATGAAAAAAGGGAGGGTTTTCCTTAACTAAACTATAGTTGAAATCCTTTTTGACTATTTAAAAATTGAGCCTCTTCCTCCATGAAGTGGTGCTGAGATGTCAACATGGCCTATGGTCTAGCATTGAGTTGTACTTAATATCCTTGGAACTAGGATTTTACCCTTGTGTCGTGCAAAAAATAAGAGGTTTAACTTCACTGGACTACAGTTGAATCCTTGGCAAGTTGTTCCATGAGCCTCACCATCCTTTAGGTCATCTAAACCTATAAAATATAAGTCAAAACCATAATTGAAAGGTTGACAACCTTTTTAAAAGAACTAATTAGTAATTTTGAACCCTCGGCCACAATGCAGACCTTTTTAACTATAAGTTAAAACCCTTTTCATGCCAGTTAACTTTACCCTAGCTGCACCTTTGATGTGGCTGCACCTGATTTGTCCCATGGGTCCCTTTCATCTCTTCATTCCACCTCTTTGACTCTTCTTTAGCCAGGACAGGTTTTATCTATCATGGAACTTTCTTAGCAGGATCACGATGACTGTTTGATGCATCTATTCTTTACCTCTTCCTCAATGCATTTTCATCCAACCCGACCTTGCTACATGTCTCTCTATCATTATCCTATGATCCTTGTCATCCTCTTGGTGTTAGATTGCAAGATTATGACCTTTTTTCATCTGTCTTTCCATCTCCCACTCTTTCTCTCTCGCTCTTCTACACTACCTAGACACATGGAAATTTTTTGTTATCTTTCTCTACTACATAACATCATCTTGGTATCCTACTTTGTTTCTCTATCTTTATTTGTTAGAGTGCAGGATCCAAAAATTGTGACACCTATCTTCTAGGCCCACTTGTTCAGTCTTGCTAATCAAGTACATGCTTTGGAAAAAGAAAGGCATATGATGCCTATTTGAGGTCCACTCCTCACAATCTAAGTATGACCTCCATATAACAACTATCATATCATCCAGAACATAATGCCAGTACTCCACCTTGCCCAGATGGGGCTTCTAAATGAAACATACATACATATATACTTAAGGATGCTCTAGTGCCCTATTTCTACCTACAATCGATCATGTAACTGGGATGTGCTCCCAAGCCCAGATCTGCAATATCAAGATCCCTACTGTCATACTATGGGAATACTCATATAATATCTCATGTAACTCTTGATACATATGGGCTAGTATGCAACTGCCCCATCCAAGTCTGCAAGATGAGATGGACATCTATCCTAAATTTTCCACCCATCCGTACATAAATCCATGATGTCCTCGGTCAAGCATGAGGATACCTCCAATCAACCCAGCAAGATACAAAGGTAATTAATCGCAATGATCGCACATGTAATCTGATGTTAGATATCTGTGAACTATGGTCTGATCTCCAAAGTACCTTTGTGTCGATGCAATAGCTATCGCTGAGCCTGACTTGAACTGAACCTCCTGACCCATCACTAGAATACACATAATGTGCCACACATCCTCAAGTTTGACGGTCATCTCACCAATCGGGAGATGGAAGGTGTTGTGCTTTGAATGCCATCTCTCAACAAGGGCAGTCAAAAAACCCTGATTTACCCTGATGTCAGGTAAATCTATGAGCTACGTCAATCCAAGATGTGCTATAATATGCAACTCCACAGGTTTCAAAGACCAAGATAAAGAAAGGACTCATCTTGGATGAGGTCTTCAAAAGGATACTACCTCTAAATTAATTTGTCAAAAGAACACAAGTACAAGTTCCAATTAGTATTCTAGCATAGACAACTACACATAAAAGCTATTAGTTTAGTCTTTTTGGCTTTCAAAAAGAAAAAAATAGTCAAAATTGGAAAAAACCTAACTCCTAAACTAAAAATGACTATGTTTTTACGGGGTGTGATCCTAAACACTCGATGTGATGCGATGCACCATTTCCTAGATATGATGGTGGTGCAGGAGCACTCATTGGTCTTTGAAAGATCTTGTTAGTCATTTTGGCTTGTAGGTTGGTTTGGCCAACCATCCATGAATAAGGACTATTTTATAAAGTCTCAAGTGTGTCTAAGGTGTGTTTAGGGTTAGTAGTGTTTAGGATTTGCAAGTTGTGGAGTCAAATTGCATCTAGGGGTCTATACCCTTAGAAGTCAACCAAAAAGTCAAAAGGTTGACCAAAACTCCAAAATGGGGAGATTTTCAAGTATTTTAGGGTCATTTGGTAAGTTTTCAAACCAAATTGGCCCATTGAAGTTGAAAGAAGGTCATTTTGACAAAAGTTGTCAAAGTTGTCATGACAACTTTTGCAACTTTACAAAGTTGTCATAACAACATTTCCTAGTTTTTAGGAATTGGATTTAAATGTGCCCAAATCCCAAAATGAGGCTCCAAACATGAGGTAATGTAGTATATAAGGTGACACAAACCCTAAAGTGATATTTATATTTCATATTGTACGGATTGTTTGTTGAGAAGGAGCAATTAACACTATAATTTGCAGATAGAGCCATCATCTATTGCTTTAATGGATTAGATGGATTGAATTAATGAATTTGGAGTGTTCCTTATGTAATTTCCTTAGTCACCATGGTATTTTTTTGATTGTTTGTTCATACTAGTTATCATTTTGTAAATTCATTGTGTTTTACTAGTTCATTGTCTAGTTTTGGACCAGTCATGTAGATATTGGCATTTCTTGAAGTTCCCGTGGTCCAAAGCCCTATGACCACTTGGAATAAAGTAAGGAATTGTAAATAAAATGTGTACATAGTGTGTGGAGTGTTTAGTGTGTGTGCAGGGAAGATAGGATTACATTCAGGCCCTAGGCAAGTACTGGTTACTCTGGTTAGGGAAACTGAACAGTATAGTAGCAATGGTGTTTGCTTGGTGATTGGTGTGTGCCAATAAAGTGTGGAGGAGTGTAGGGTCTTGTAACATAGACATTTTGATGGAAGGAGAATTTCAAAAGATCTCATTAGATCAATTAAAGGAAGTAAAGAAACCAGACACGTATCCATGCCCTATAAACCCTCAATTTTAGGGGTTTGGTGGAAGTCCATTATATGGACAAGGTGGGAACTTAAGACCTATAAAATCTTTAAGTTTAGGAAAAACCCAAAAATAATATGTATTTATATTCTATGGGTGTTAAGGGATTTTGAGAGAAAATCCATCTTTTCAGTGTTTAGGAGGGCTAATAGGCCTAAAAAGGCTACAAGACCTAGAAGACTAGAATATTGAACCCAATTGGAAATTGGATGAAAGATCCTCAAGATTGGATCAAGAAGAGTTGAAAAAGACTAGAAAGGAGTATGAAATCCAAATCACAAGAAGGAATGTTAGTTGGAAGGATAGATGACCAAAGTAAGCCATGAAAGGGGTAAGGCTATGGTGAAAGGTTTAGTGAAGAATTGAACTTGGTGGAGAGTTCCTAGTGTGGTAGTGGATCAGATAAGGATCCTCTAGTTAGGGTAGTGAATGAGACCATTGAAAGGCTTGGGATTTGACTTGTATATGTTAGAGAGGAGTGAATCAAATTGGTATCAAAGCCATTGAAAGGCTTGGGAGTTGACTTGTGTATGTCAGAGAGTAGTGAATCCATAGGTGAGAACATCATGGTGACTAATGTTGAATTGGAAAGGTACTTGTCTAAGTAGAAAGAAAAGAATAGGATTCTTAAAGAAGCAATGGAATAAATGAAGATAAAGATGGTAGAGGTTGTAGAGATAGCCAACAAGATGAAGGAACAAATGAGTGAAGATAAAGATAAAGGAAAGAAACTAGTAGAGGAGGAGATAGAACCAGAGCTTGACCCTCCTCTACCTGAGGAAAAATTTCTCAAGGCACTCAAAGCATTGATTGGAAAGGCTCTGGAAGGCATTCCAATGTTCTCTAGTTAGATGGATGTAGATATGGTCATGGAATGTATCAACGATATGGAAAACCACTTCGAATGTGATGGGATCACAAAGGCACAAAAGGTAAAAATAGTTAAGTCTAGGCTAAGGGGACAAGAACTCACATGGTTGAAGCTTCTGTAGGAAGAAAGAGAGAAAGACGGAAAGAATTCCATAGCTAATTGGAAATCAATGGTGGTAAAAGTGAGGGAGAATTACCTTCCAGAAGACTATGACATTCAGTTACACAAGAAGAGATAATATCTTAGGTAAAAGGACCTGGATGTGCTATCATTTACTAAAGAGTTTCAGAAGCTTTGTCTTAGATCAAGAATATAGGAGACAGAGAGAATCAAAGTTGTCTAGTACCTTAATGGATTAAGGTGGAATATACAAGAAGAACTTAGTATTTTTACCCTAAATTTCATTCATAGCTATTTCCAAATAGATTTTAAAGTTGAAGAGAAAATTAGGAAGAAGAAAGACTCTAACTCTAGAGGGAGAGGAAGGGGTAGAGACAATAGAGGTGGCCATAGAGGAGGTACAAGTGGAATAGGCAATGACACTAGGAGTCAAGGTGTCTCTAGATATACAGAGCAAGGACATGAATCAGGCAGTAGGGGTGGATACAATAGAGGAAGAAGTTCTTATAACAGTGGAAGAGAAAGATCAGGGGGTTTTGTAAGAAATTGTCACTTTTCTTCCATGAAATGATACAACTATGGTCAAATGGGACACCCTCCATATAGATGTCCTGAAAAATCCTCAGCTTCACAAGGAGAGAAGAAGATGGCCTATGTCCAAGGGGAAGATTGTTCTAAGCAATCAAAGATGATTCTAGATTCGGAGAAAAGAGAACACCTTGTGTTCAGAAGAATTTTGATCAAGACACCCACCAGAGATGAGCACAAGCAGAGAAGGGCTCTCTTTAGACTCAAGTGCAAGATATTGGGAAAAGTGTGTAAAGTGATCATTGATTCAAGATCCATAGATAATTTTATCTCTAAGGAGGCAGTAGACAAGTTGAAACTCACAAAGATTCCACATGTGTGTCCTTATAAAGTTACATGGTTAAATAAGGGTCAGAAAATCTTGGTGAATGAGAAAGTGTGGGTAGAATTTACCATTAGTAAGTATCAAGACAAGATACTATGTGATGTGTTTCCAATGGATGATTTCCATATGCTTCTTGGAAGACCATGGTAGTATGCCAAGGAAGCTATCCATAATGGGAAAGAGAAAAAGTACTGCTTCAAGAAAAATGGGGTAACTTTTAAAATCTAGTCTTTGATAGAAGAAGACATAGTGGAGAAGACAGAGTCTAGTGTACTATTGATGAGTGGGAAGGAACTCTTAAAGGATCTAAAATGAGAAGGATTTGGATATGCAATCATGTTAAAGCCAAAGGAGGAGGAGACTCATAAGCAAGCACCTATGCCAAAGGAAGTGGAACAACTATCGGAGCAATTCAAAGACATTATATGTGAAGGTACACCAGCCACACTACCACCAAAGAGGGAGATAATTCATTAGATTGGCTTTGTGCCAGGAGCATCTTTGCCAAACAAGGCTGCATACAAAATGACACCGGAGAAAAACAAGGAGATAGCCAGGCAGGTACAAGAAATTTTGGACCAGGGACTAATCAAAAAGAGCATAAGCCCATGTGTTGTCCTAGTGGTGTTTTCTCCTAAGAAGGGAGGTAAGTGGAGGATGTGTACTGATTCTAGGGAAATAAATATGATAACTATTAGATATAGATTTCCTATTCTTAGGATAGAAGATTTGATGGATTTCTTGGGGGGTGCTAAGTTCTCTTCTAAAATTGATTTAAAAAGTGGTTACTATCAAATTAGGATGAAAGAAGGTGATGATTGGAAGTCAGTGTTTAAAAATACAAAGGGTTTATATGAATGGTTAGTTATGCCCTTTGGGCTTACCAATGCACCTAGTACCTTTATGAGGGTGATGAATGAAGTCTTGAAAAACTATATAGGTGTGTTTGTAGTTGTCTATTTAGATGACATCCTCATTTTCAGTAAGACAAAGGAGGATCATATGAAACATTTGGAGTTAGTGTTGAAAAGGTTGTAGGAGGAGAAACTCACCATCAATCTTGAAAAGAGTGAGTTCATGAAGGAAGAATTAGTCTACCTAGGATTTTTGGTTTCCCAACATGACTTGAAAATGGATAAGGACAAAGTAGAGGCCATATTGAACTAGCCTACTCCTAAGACAGGGACTGAAGTTAGAAGCTTCCATGGGTTAGCCCAATTCTATAGGAATTTTATTAGGAGATTCAGTGAAATTTGTGCTCCAATCCTAGAGACCATAAAAGGAGGGTTGAAAACAAAATTTATGTCGACCAAAAAAGCTAATGAGGGGTTTGAAAGATTGAAGAGGTAAATACCTACTTAGCCTATACTGTTGTTACCAAGATTTGACAAACCTTTCATAGTAGAATGTCATACTAGTAGCATAGTAGTGGGGGAAGTCTTAAGTCAAGAAGATAGACCTGTGGCATTTTTTAGTGAGAGATTGAATGAGGAAAAGTCTAGATACTCTTCCTATGACTTGGAGCTATATGCTCTTGTATAAACCTTAAAGAAATGGAGGCATTAATTATTTCCTAGAGAGTTTGTTTTCTTTACAGATAACCAAGAATTGAGTTATATAAATACTCAAGACAAGATTAGCTTGAGACACATCAAATGAATGGAGTTAATACAGTAATACACTTTCACTATAAAGCATAAGAAGGGGGTGCAAAACAAAGTTGCAGATGCCCTTAGTATAAGATTTCTCACCATCCAGGAGATTCAATTGTAGAGTACAAGGGTTGAAGGTTTTAAGGACCTATATGAGGGAGATTCAGATTTCTTAGAGATTTATAAGGTGTCCAAAGATTTTGAGAATCATTTTCATAATGAGTTTGAAGACTATACATTGAAGAATGGGTTGTTATTCAAAGGCAAGCAAATATGTGTTCCAAAAGGCTCTATGAGAGAGAATCACATATAGGAGAAGCATAATGGGAGTCTAAGTGGACACTTTGGATTGAACAAGACACTGGGGTAAAATCACAATAATCTGTCACCTTTTAGGCTAACTTATCAGCACAGCTAAATTTTAGTATTTCTAACTACAAATTAATTTTGGTCAAACATAGAGTCTAGCTAGATTCATTCTAGATAAGTTAGATAAGTTCTTTAACTTTTCCAATTGGAAATGTCTATTAAATGTATGTTTTATACCACTTTGAGTCCAATTACCATAGAAATAAAATTATTTCAGAAAAAAGTGACGTTTCAATAACTCCTAGTCCTTTTAATGATATTTTTTTTAAATACAAAAATACCCTTTTGTAGAGATCAGAGTCAAGAATACCCTCATATAAATTTTATAGTATTTTAATTAGACAGTCTATTTTAATTAAAAAATATTGAAAGTAGGTATTTTAATAGTCAAGCAGTCATTGATTCAGAAAATATAAAAAATATGATAAATAAATTCAGAAAATTTTAAAAATCATAGAAAACACTAGACAAGAGATTCCCCTTCAATAATATGTAATTTATTTGGTTTTTTGTATAGTTTTGATAGGGGAAAAGTGGCGGGAGACAAAAACTGTTGATTTTAGGTAAGTTCAACTTTGAAAACTTATAACGGGAAAACTATAGATTGAAAACACTTCTTTCTTTTTTATGCACTAGCTATACATGTCATCTAAAACATATTCTAAAATTGGAGGAAAAACAATGTTTTACTTATAATGATTTGGCGGGAAGTAAACTCCTTGATTGATAGTATTTTTCATGAAATGAAAAATAGACCTAAAAATTTCAAAAAACATATTAATTTTGGTTCAATTTTTTGAAAAAAAATTATAGGCATATAATTCATCCTATTTCACACATTTTTTAAGTTTACATCATCTTCAATTTCTCAACATAAATGTGAATTTTATTCCCTTGAAGTTTTACAATTTTGGTGCTATTAACCTTTTTCTTTGTAAAAGGGTGATAGATTATTGTGCATTTACCCACTAGACTTAGTAGAAAGATTCTATTGGTAGCCAAAAATGTAGAGGGATATAAGGATATATGTAGAGAAGTGTGGGGTGTGTCAAAAGGAAAAAGGAACTTCATCAAATGTAGGCTTATATCATCCATTACCCATTTCAAGTAGCCCATGGGATTGCATCAGTATGGATTTTGTTGTGGGACTACCTAGGACACCTACTAGTTTAGATAGTGTGTTTGTGGTAGTAGATAGATTTAGCAAGATGATCCATTTTGTCCCATGTAAGAAAATACATGATGCTAGCCATATTGCCCATTTGTTCTTCAAAGAGATAGGGAGGATACATGGCTTGCCAACAAGCATAGTTGCAAACAGAGATGTGAAGTTTATGGGACATTTCTGGAAGACCCTTTGGAGAAGGCTAGGAACCAACTCATCACATAGCTCAGCTTATAATCCAAAAAATGCGTGGCCAGACAGAGGTGATCAACAGGGTACTTGGAAATTTGTTGAGATGTTTGACCAAAGAATATGGACAAAGTTGGGACCAAGTGATACCTTAGGAATAATTTGCCTACAATGATAGCACAAATCAGACCATGGGTAAAATCCCATTTGAGATTGTTTATGGGCTACATACTAGGGGTATACTTGAGTTGAGAGACTTAAAAGGTTATGAAAGCATCAGTGGTCATGTTGATGATTTCTCTCAGTCAATGAGACAGGTACATGAACAAGTTAGGAGGACACTAATGGAGGCCAATCAGAAATTGAAAGCCAAGAGAGATGATGGAAGAAGAGAACTAAAATTTGAAGTGAGTGGTTTAGTAATGGTGTTTTTGAATAATGAAATACTACAAAAGGAGATACCTAGTAAGTTGCAGATGAAAAGGACTGGGCCTTGTAAGGTGTTGGCCAAGTATGGACCCAATGCCTATAAAGTGGAGTTACCCAAGGATATGTCAATTTCCCCAATCTTCAATGTGAAGGACTTGATAAAGTATAAAGGGCCAGAAATGGATGAAGTAAAGTACAATACTACAGTGGATAAGGATGTGGGAGAGTTCAAGACTCTGGATCAGATCAAGCCACAAGCTGAGAATATATTGGACTCAAGAGTGAAGAAGAAGACCAAGCATAAAGTCTATATGGAGCATCTAGTGAAGTGGAAGCAGCAACTAGAGTCAGAAGCCACTTGGATGGCTAAGAGTGACTTCAAAAAGCATGTAATCAGTGAGGAGTTCCTGACACCACAGGTACCTTACCTTGTTTGTTGCAGGGGGAGGATGGTGCAGGAGCACCCTTAGGTCTTTGAAAGATCTTGTTAGTCATTTTGGCTTGTAGGTTGGTTTGGAAAACTATCAATGAATAAGGACTATGTTATAAAGTCCCAAGTGTGTCTAAGGTGTTTTTAGTGTTAGTAGTATTTAGGTTTTGCAAGTTATGGAGTCAAGTTGCATGTAGGGGTCTATACCCTTAGAAGTCAACCAAAAGGTCAAATGGTTGACCAAAACTCAAAAAAGGGGAGATTTTCAAGTTTTTAATATTTTCAAGTGTTTTAGGGTCATTTGGTAAGTTTTGAAACCAAGTTGGGCGATTGAAGTTTAAAGAAGGTCATTTGGACAAAAGTTGTGAAAGTTATCATGACAACTTTTGCAACTTTGCAAAGTTGTCATGACAACATTTCCTAGTTTTTAGGAATCAGCCTTAAATGTGCCCAAATCCTGACATGAGGGTCCAAAATGTGGGAATGAATATATAAGGTGACACAAACCCTAAAGTGACAGTTAGATTTCATTTTGTACGAATTATTTGTTGAGAAGGAGCAATTAACACTGTAATTTGTAGATAGAACCATCATCCAATGATTTAATGGATTAGATGGATTGAATTAATGCATTGAGAGTGTTCCTTATGTAATTTAATTAGTCACTATTTCATTTTTTTGATTTTTTGTTCATACTAGTTATCATTTTGTAAATTATTTGTGTTTTACTAGTTCGTTGTTCAGTTTTGGACCAGTTATATAGATATTGGATTTTCTTGAAGTTCTCGTGGTTTGAATCCCTATGACCACTTGGAATAAAGTAAGGCATTATATATAAAATGTGTACATAGGTTTTGGAGTGTGTGTGTGTGTGCAGGGAAGACATGAGAACATTCATGCCCTAGGCGAGTACTAGTTACTCTGGTTAGGGAAACTGAACAGTACAGTAGTAGTGGTGATTGCTTGGTGATTGGTGTGTTCCAATAAAGGGTGGAGGAGTGTAGGGGAATGTAATATAGACATGCTAATGGAAGGAGAGGTTTAGAAGAGCTTATTAGATAAATTAAAGGAATTAAACAAACCAGATCAGTATTCATGCCCTGGAAACCCTCAATTTTAGGGATTTGGTGGAAATCCATTGTACGGACAAGGTGGGAAATTAAGACCTAGAAAATATCTAAGTTTAGGAAAAATCCACAAAGAACATGTATTTGGATTCTAGGGGTGTTAAGGGATTTTGAGAGAAAATCCATCTCTTCAATGTTTAGGAGGGCTAATAGGCCTAAAAAGGCTACAAGGCCTAGAAGACTAGAATCTTGAACCCGATTGGAAATTGGATGAAAGATCCTCAAGATTGGATCAAGAAGTGTTGAAAATGACTAGAAAGGAGTTAGGAATCCAAATGACAAGAAGGAAATTTAGTTGGAAGGATAGATGACCAAAGTAAGCCATGAAAGGGGTAAGGCTATGGTGAAAGGTTTAGTGAAGAATTGAACTTGGTGGAGAGTTCCTAGTGTGGTAGTGGATCAGATAAGGATCCTCTAGTTAGGGTAGTGAATGAGAACCTAAGAAATAGAAAGAGAAGGACGCAGGATGCGGGGTGAGATCATCTTTTCACAGGAGGCGAGGAAATTCAAAGTCCACCACATTTCTACACTATACAATACAAAATCAAAAAATAGGATGCAGTCCTAAATTCAGAGGATGTGATTCAGTATTTTGGGTAAAAAAAGGATGAGACATAGGATTAAATGGATGCGACCCAGGCCACGTGGTGCGATGGAGAATTAAAATATCAATTACTCCTATAGAATTTGATAAAAATGAAAATATAAAACATGAAAAGGTAGGTATTTATTTACTCACCAGCGATGCGTAATCGGTAGGGCGTTGATGTTGATGTGAAAGCTCTAATCAATGTTTCTCCATAGGGACCACCATCTTCTCTATAGAGCTTTAAATTTACTAAGGATAAAAGTGAAAATGAATGGGTAAAAAGTGAATTTTGAGATATATATTGACCTTTCTGAGCTATTTAGGAGCTTTGTAACTCCTCCCAGACTATCAAAATTCAATTTTGTTCTTTTATAATAAGTTGGGAATGAAATTCAATGTGCACACAATGTTTTCAACAACATGCTACAAATTTTACGACAGTCTCCCAAAAATGCAGAATTGCTATACATATTTAGAAAATGATTTGCAGGCTTTATGCAATCATTTTTTTGGGTTCTCTATCATCAAATTGCACCTTATTAATCCAAATATTGGTCCTACATCATTTTATCAAACTCAAAACTTACATTTTCACGTAGTTAACTTGGTAAAATTGTGTTTTCTCTTAACACATCTTCACTTCATCATTTCTTCTAATTAATTATTTCTCAATCCAATCGATTTGTTCAAGTGATATATCATTCTACAGAGGCAATTGTTTTTTTTCCTTCAAATTCTTTCCTGAGGGGGCATGATCACACTTAAAATTAATCAAATTATTGCTCATAAAACATCAAAATGACTTCATCATCAAAAGACTAGGGGCATGGAAGTTTCCTTCAATCATGTCAGAACTATTGGATAGAAGGATTCAGTGCTCACAAGCTGGATATCTATGTCTAAATATTATCATATCTTTATTAAGCTCCTAGTAGCTTCGTACCGACCTTCATTCGATCAATTTTATTGTCAGTATTATCAATTCGGGTTTGATCAAGTTCAGAATCAATATCTTTTATATCTTTGTTTTATTGAGCTTTGTTCGATCAAGCTCAAGGTCAATACTATCAATCTTAGTTCAATCAAGTGAGATAGTGATCTCATTAGACATTTCTTTCAATCAATTATAGAATTCTCAAACTTTCTAAAGTCAATATCAGACATTCTTTGAATCAATGCGCTACTCACACATCAATTTAAAGAGGGGCAAATGTAACTACCCTAATTTTTCCTGCTCTAACCAGAGACCCTATTGTCCCTAAGTGTGATTATACCCCTAATTATGTCAAGAAAATTATTCAATTAATTGTCATAATTCATTTAAATCAAATTTAATTTCCTAAAAATCAAAGTGATCTTATGAGCAATTTACATTAATTTCCTTAGCCAATCAAATCAAATCAAAATTGTTAAATCAAAAGAATTAAATACATGGGTAAGGTAATTAATTAAAAGGAATTAAATAAAACCTCATAATTACAACTCCTCACTTGCAAAATGGAAAGTCAATCCATTAGCCAATGAGAGTTAAATCACTTGGATCACCTCACATGGAGAACCAAAGATTCAATCTCCATATCTCTTCATAATTCAATCTTTACCTCTCATTCCTCAAATTATTCTATAAAAGGAATGAATTTTGAGCTCAATGGGCCCCTAATTTTAGAATTTCATTAGCAAACTTATGTTGTCCTAATTTCTTGATGCATTTTAGCTCAAACTATTAGAATTTTTATCATCTTTCATTTCAAGCACCTAAAAAGAACTTTGCATTATAAGTTAGCTTGCATTCTTAAATCTCCCATTCTAAGCAAGAATGTGTCACTGATTTATACATAATATGAGCGAAAATTATAGCATATTTCATACTCTTCTTAGATAGGGAGAAATATGTCAATTTTTGTGATGTATATGTGCTTTTCCTTTTTTATTTCATGTTTATCTCACTAATGCAATGGCATATTGAAGTGTTGTGTTGCAACTTGCAGATTCACAAAATACACACACAAAGACATCCCCTTTTAAATGACTTTAAATTACTTACATGAAAAATTGAATAGATTAGTTAATTGTATTTTAATGGTTCAATGAGTTTATTATATTAATTTTATATATGTTGTTATAGATTTTATGTTTTGATGTGTATGCTTTGATACCTCCCCTTAAGAAATCCCCTTTTAAGTGACTTTAAATTACATACATGACAGATTGAATAGATTAGATAATTATATTTTAATGGTTCAATGAGTTTATTATATAGCTTTTATGTATGTTTTTATAGATTTATGTTTTGATGTGTATGCTTTGATACCTCCCCATAAGACATCCCCTTTTAAATTTCTTTAAAATACTTACATGAAAAATTGAATAGATTAGTTACTTACATAAAAATAACTCTAAAATATGAAATAACTCATTCAAATATGAAATTTCTAAAACTAACATGTATTAAACTCTTTCACATGTATAACATACATACATATATATATGAAATGATGAAAATGTGTTGGCAAGTTGACTCCCAGCGAATACATGACTTATTTTGTGTTGTCATTATGGGAACAAAGTCATATAAAGTTTTTGTCAAGTAAACTTGGAAGACAAAAATGACTAAGTATAGAAAACAAGGCAGATAGAGTTATGCAATGATCAACACACCAGTGCACATACAAGTGATTGAATCAGGGTATGCACGTTCACATATATGTTCTATGTTACATGTTCATACTAAGTCTAGACACACATGGTACAGAATGATAGTACAGATAAGTTACAGTAAGAACAGTACTACTACAGTTCAAAAGATAGAGCATGGAGCCGACTCATGTTTTGGATCAGCATATAATATTTTGTTGTGTAAAGGCCACGTGCCTATGATAGTATGTTTGTAATCATGTCTTTATTATTGTAGTAAACATGCTTAAGCCAATTTTTTTGGAAGCGTTGTGTATCATATTTTTGGAATGACTGTGGTCTTACTTTGGGTCGCGTCTATTTAGGCATGAACATATATATATATATATATATATATATATATATATATATTGACAAGTTATATTAGAAGTGTGGAAGAAAGATGCAGAAGAGAGATATAGAAGAAAAATATAGAGAATTCAGTATGAGATAAAGCTCTTTAAGAGAGTAAGAGCATCAACACATACACGAAACTGACCAAACAATAGTGTCATCACAACAGTTCACTTGTGATATAGTGTATATCAACTATTAGAAGATTGTAGCCTTCATCTTATTGAGCAGTGAGCTTTGGTAGTGATCCATATACCTTTAACAGGGTTTTGTAAAGACTCCTAACAGGGTCATTGTACTTTCACTGTAAATACTTCTTCTAACAGGGCAAAAGGAACTTTAACAAGTTCATTATACTAGTACAATATTTGTGGGTACTAATTCCCACCGGGGTTTTCCTCTAATCAAGGTTTCCCCGTAATCATATCATGTGTTATGTGTTCTTGTGTTAAGCTTCATTGGATGTATATTTGATTTATTTTTAAATTGATGAAATATAATAAATAGATAAACACTGATTCACCCCCCCCCCCCCTCTCAGTTTTTCTAACAATTGGTATCAGAGCCTTGGTCCTCTGAGAGAAAAGTTTAACCACTTGAGGAGATCATGGATTCAGCTGAAGCTAAACATCTGAAAAAGAATCTTGAAGAATCCCTTGAAGATCTAGATAGATCTTAGAAATAAAATGAGGAACTTAAACTAAAATTTGATGGCTCACAAATGCTTATCAAAAAGATAAAAAAAGATTTGAAATATTGCTCTACAAATGATTTGGGGAAAATGGTCAAGAAACTTAATGAAGAAAACTTATCTTTAAAGGATAAGATAGAAGAATTGAATGATCAATTAACTAATAGCCTAAAAACTACTGAAGAGACGAAAAAAGAAAATAAATTGTTAGATGAAGAACTCATGCAAGCCAATATGAAAATCTTGGAATTGGAAAACATCAAGAATAAGATTGAATCTGAATTATTAGGAACAAAAGAAAAGATCGATAAAATTCACACAAGTTCTAATTTAATTCAATCACAGCTTTATGCACAAAAGATAAAAGGTGACACCAATCGTATGGGATATAGTATAGCTCAAATTGAGATCAATTCATTACAAAAAAGAAATAAATCTCAAACAGAATCTACAGAAGAAAAGAAAACTGAGAATCATGAAGAGACTAAAGCAGGGCACAAGGTAGTCAGTCGTACTTGCTATGCCTGTAAAAAATATGGTCACTTGGAAAGATATTGTAAAGAGGTAAGACCTTTCAATGGTTATTGTTACTCCTATAACATGTTTGGCCACAGGGCTATACATTGCAGAACAAATCAAAGAAATTAGTCACAATAGAACCAAAGAAATAGGAATCAACAAAATCAGAGAAATCAACCTCTAAGAAACTTGCAGAACATTGCATGTTAGATATGTAATTACAATGGACACACAGCCAAGAAGTGCAGCATGATAAATAATAACATCATACTTCCTATCATTTTTCACTCATGTGGAAAGGCTGGACACATCTCATGGTTCTATAGATCTAGAACACAAAAACAAGATAATCCTAAAAAGTCACTATTTGAAGAATCAGGAGAAGTCAAGTTTGTACAAGAAAAAGAAGATTCAGATAAAATATGGGTTGAATTAAAAAAGGATAGTGATGAGAAAAAGGTAGTAGATGCATCCATAGTGGATGCACCCTCTAGTTCTAGATATTTGACCTTATTGGTCTTACAGGGAGCTATTCTAGCTCTAAACCCCTACGCGGCTGGTATACTCACCTCTGAGTATGCACCTTTGGATTTATGTTTATGATCATAATTTGTAGCAGTATGCATGCACGCATTTTCTATAATGCATTCTAAACCAATTTTGGAACTCTCTATGAAAACTGCGTACGGTAGCAAGCATTAAATGCAGTAACCTTTATAAAAAATTAGTAAATATTTGATCATCTTCACATTTGCATTTAAGATTGTAACACCCCAAAATTGGCACCTTACAATTCTAATAAATTTTGGTGCATTTTCTCATCATTGAAGTCCTATTGTACTAGGCGAATTCTCCTTCCTAATTGTCTTTAATTGACTTAGTCTCAAATGCAGAAAACCTAAATTTGCATAAATCTTACACCATATTTAATTCCTAAATTTTCAAGATTGGTTAGCTAAAAATCCCTATGATTAACTAATTTAATTCTAAAGTCCTAAGTGCTTTTAAATTAAATTAATCCCACCCCCTTTAGCTAATACACATCAAGGGAGTTAAATATTATTTGATTATTTGAATGATTTATCCTCGTTTAAAATTGATAATTCAAAAGACACCCATGCGGAAATAATTCATTTATTTAATCAAATAATTGCTCCATATTTTGTCTCACCTTCCTCCATGGAGATGAAGAGTCGGCCTTTTCTTTCCAAGAAACTCTTCATCCTCTCTTCAGGCTTTTCTATATTATGGACCTTCTTTCCTTTATTTGAGAGAGAAATTTTTAGAGTACCAAAACTATAGTGAATTCTTGTCTCAATTCTCTCATACTACTAATCTTTTATTTCATATTTAGTATAATTTCATGTAGCTTAATGGCATCCTTCATTGCAATTTAGTTTGTTTACTATCAAGTAGCTTAATTATGTTATCTTTTTCAAATTTCTTAGCTTAAAATCTGCATTTTCATTCCTAGATTACAATTGCATCTCTCACATAGAATAATCTCATTTCAATTTTTAAAAGCTTTCAAATCCTCCATTTTAGCAATGGTCTATAATTGTTGGCTCTTGTTCTGAGAGTAATTAAACACCCCAACTAAATAGGAGGCAACAGGTCGATTCAATTGATATTGTGGAATGAGAAATTCATGTTCATCTTCGCAATTCAATGATTGACCAATGACTATGTTGTGCTGTGGCTGATTTAGAGGTCAACATTCAGACACATACATTTTGGGGCCCACCGTGGGGCAGAAAATTGATTTCTGACCTCACTCTCAAAAAAATTTCTAACAAAACTTTGTACTCTACCTTACATCCGTACTTCTCTATGTATGGATTCTTGTGCAAGAATTCTAAGTGTACCACATGACAAAACACCTCACGCTAGCTGGTTCATTTCCTCATGCGAATCCTTGTACTTCCTCGTGCGAGACTTGGTGCCATTCTTTGTAATTTCATAGTTTCTATAATTACTGTTACTATTTTTTGATTATTTTCACATGCTGCTATTTTTATCTCTCTAATTTCTCTGACAGCATAACAGTGGGTTGCAGGTCGCTTGATGAAGACATAAACTTGCTAATGGTTTGCTTGCAGGATGGTTGTCAAAGATCATTTTAAAACATTGTGCTTGTTTATTTCTTTCATCACATAGTATAACTAGGGCCTTGTTAAAATTTGTTGGGAATCTTGATAGCAAAATAGGGGAATAGGCTCTTCATTACATGGAAGTGATGCCCATGGATGAATCTGAGACCTAGACTTTGCTAACATGATGGAGACCTAGGGAAGCAAGGAAAGTTAACAAAACTTTAGCATGTTCACTTGTCAGGGGATTATGCTCTTCTCTCTTTGAGAGAATCAGGATTCCAAAAGCTTGTGAATTGGTTGGAGGAGATTTATCTCAGTGATGAATATGTCTTGCATGTTTGGGTAAGTTGAAGAGGTAGAGAAGTATGCTCTTCTCTCTTTGAGAGAAACAAAAAATTTGGCCCTCAAATCTGAGCCAAGTTTTGTGTCACCTTTAGAGGGCCTGTCAGAAGTTGAACCTCTGGGAATGACCCAAGTGAGTACACAACTATCGCCGGTGATTCCACCTCACTATAATAAAGTATTCTTTATTGACTCCAAAGACTCCAAAGCCATGGTAACTTCTTTCTCATGATTCTAACTATCATCTTGAGAAAGCCTTGTCTGTTGTATTGAGCGGCACCACTCCCAGCCCTGCTTGCGGGGGTGTATGACTTTCAAGTGTTGGTGTGGCTGCGAAGCCCCAGCCCTGTATCAGGGACACCAAAGTTTATTGTGAATGGAAGCCCACTAAAAAATTTCTTAGTTAGTTTCCTACCCAGATCACCTCCGAAAGAAGACATAATTTGTGCCCAAGGAGGGGTAAGAATCTCCCCCCTAGATTCCCAACATAGGTATGCACCTGGATGCTTGAAGTGGTATATGACGCTGGCCCCTACTTTAAGGGTAACCTTCGAACATATATTATTGAGTCCTTGGAAACACTAAAAATATGGGCACCCTCTCGGGGGTGACACTATTGTGTGAGGTGCGCGCATACACATAAGTCAGTGAGGCACGAATTTTGTCTTCTCCACCATTTTTTTGGTAGGGATAACTAAGTGTCTGTTTCAAGTCTTAAACTATCAAATCATGATTAAAAAAATACTCCCATGATTTTTCCAAGTTTCCTTGTCCTTGGTAGAACTGTTTACAACTACTTCTTGCATCACTATTGCTTGATCAAAACTTTGTGCTTGTTAACAATTGCTTGTCACATTCAAACTGAGATTGTTGATCTGAATTGTCATAAAATTGTCCTAAATCTAGAAATTTTGTCAGAGAACAGTCCTAAATGTCTCTCAAAATCTGATTTTTATCTCAAAAATTGATTCAATCTGTCGAAACCTGGATTTTTCTTGCGTGAGATTCCATAAACTAAGCACTTACTCGCGTGAGCTTTCATTTTCTCGCACGCAGTTAAGATTTTCCTCCCCTAAATTAGCACTTTCTCATGTGAATCTATACTGTGGTGTCCTAAAACATCAAGCTACTTCCCATTGACTGATGAGTTTTTTGCCTGATATATTTTTTGTCTGAGATCTAATTGCCTATTTCCCTATTGTCTACAGTCTGAAACTGATTGTCTTGAGTTGCAAACCAACCAATTCTTGGTCAAACCTGTTTTGTCTCTTTGTTCTCTATCCTACCTTTCTATTATTTTGTACCTTGCGATGTGATAGTCACATCTCAGCTATTCTAGCCATACTCTTGATGACTCGTGCCGGGTGCATTTCACATCTTGGTTGTTCTAGCCTTTATCTCCTTTTTTCTATTTCTAGAGACAGAGTTCTAAGTTGGATTCTAAGTCCTCTCTCATTTCATCTTTGTCTATGCCTGTTACAACTAGAAGCGGAAACATATTTCCCATTCGTGGTTCTGAAATAGGTAGAGGTAGATCTCGTAATCAAGGAAGAGGTCATCCCAAACCTTTTGTTCAATCTGATAGTGAAGAGGGATCCTCACGTTCCTCCTCACCTTTCAGCATAGATCCCAGTCTGAATCAAAAACTGGTATTCCAGCTATGCTATAATCTCTTGCTTCAAGATCAACAGAACCCATTTCTTTCAGATCAACCAAACATTAGAAGGCCATCTACTTGGGTCAACCCTATTGACGATCCTCACTACCTTATTGATTCTTTTGATCATACCAATCCTTTTGGTCCTATCGATCCTTGTGAACCTATTGATCCTTCCAAACCCATCGACCCCTTTGACCTGCCAGAAGTTACATTGGCCACGAACTCTCAGCTCGATACATGGTATGTGCAAGATCAGGAGGGGCCAAACTATGCCCTTAAGTGGCAATGAAAAATTAGAAAATTAGGGTTAGTAAACGTGACGTGAAAATTTGAACTAGCTATCAACCTAATATAAAAAAAGTTGTAAGAATAGAATCTGTAGGAAATTGAATGTAGTTTCTAAACTACTAGGCCTTTTCTAAAAAAAAGTTAATATGATTGGTGAAAAGTATAGATTTCAATGCAGCAGTACAAAAATTTTAGGTAAAAATAAGAAGTATGTGTATGTCTGACCACCTTAATCATAATCAAATGATAATATTTTTTTATAAGATTTTATATATAAGTAGTAGACTCATGCCCGGATGTGACACATATTTTTGAGTAATTTTATTCCAAAAAAATAATTAATTATGAATTATCTTCTAAAACATTTTTAGAATAAAAAAACTCCCGTGTCTGACCACCTTAACTCATTGAAAAATTTACCAAATTCAAAAAAACAAAATTTTTCCTTATAGTAGGTGAAGCATAGAATGTGACACATTTTTCGCACTTCAAAAATGTTATACTATCTGAAAGTAATAGCCAATTTTCAATCAGTATATAAATCAGCACTTTAGAGGTAATTCAATTGGAAAATAACTAATAATTACTCACCAAATTCAAAATTTGACAGCAATTATATCGATAAAAAGCTAATAATCTCCTTAAGATACCCTTTTCATTTCATCAAATTCGGGTGAAAAAAATTCGTCAGCTACATGGTCGAAGTCTGGACCTCAGAGAAACAAGGGAAAAACATGTTTTTGAGACATTTGAAGAGTGACCAGGTAGGTATGGTGCACAAAGAAATATCGAGCCTAATTGGGTACCCGATATTTTTAGGTACCCAAAAGTCCTAGCAGAATTTTGAATTTTAAATTTTCCCTCCCCTTTCTGTCATGCCCAAAAGTTGGGTAAAAACACACAATCAAAAATTTTTAAACACATGCTAAAGAGGTTAACTAATGTACCTCTAAGGTAACACTTGCACGCAAAATGATACAAAAGAAAAAAACAACAAACAGAAAGGTCATACGAGGTAGGATAGCTCTCAGAACTATCCTATAGGGATCCCTAAGCTACACACTTCAATTTGCACGCAAACTGGGATAGTTGGCCAAAAGTCAACTAGAGTTGACTAAATGTTAACTATACTCTAAAATATGTGAAAAGAAGTCTCTAGGGCCTGCTAAGCCCTTAGGAAGGCTCGTGCATGAAAATCAAGACAGTTGACCCAAAATTCAACCTAAGTTGACCAAAAAGTCAACTATCTCTAAAAGGTACACAACTAAAATCCTAGGTTCCAGGGTGTATAGGGAACACCTAGAATGAAAATTGGGATGATAGGTTAAGGTTTGACCATGGTTGACTAAAAGTCAACCATGTATGAAATTGATCAAGATAGCGTACTACCCTTTAAAAAGCTCATTGCGATGATAAGTGGGTAGCCTCTACCCTCTAATAGATAAAGGTGTCAAAAGGCTTGATAATAAAAAAAAAATTTAATTAGTAAAATAACATTTTAATCCTCACATTAATAAAATAATTGACAAAATTTCTATATAGATAATTAATCGCCTAACATTAAAAGAATCACTATCATATTCAAAATTAAACAATTATAAAATTTAACATTAAGTTATTAGTCTAACATAAAAATAAATTTAAATGACGCTACTCCTTTCGTTAAAGATCTATTTAATCAATTAAAGGCTATAATCAATACATTAATACTAATGACAACTTCAATAATAATTTAATTTTCTAATATAATAATAACCGAATCAAATAAAAATCTATTCTAAATTGATTAGTTTGCATAAATAAAATTACGTTTTACACCTCATAAAATTATTAATTATAATATTCCCTAATTTTAAAAATAATAGTCTAACAAAAGAAACTAACACATCTAATATTTCAACAATTATAAATTTAACTAAAAGAAATAAAATGAGAACTAAATATTTAATAAATAAAATATAATCTAAATATGAATCAAATTTTAAAACAATATTTGAATCATCTAAAAAAATATATTTAAATAAAAAAAAATTAAATCAAATTTAACTCTATTATACACAAGCTTATCTACTAAATCAAATCTAATCATAACTTTATTTCTTTCTTTTTAAAAGGAAACTATGCCAAAAATTAATACTTAAATACTTTTAGATTTTTTTTTATATTAATTATAGAGATATCAACAAAATTACAATACGAAGAATAACCCAGAGTATTTCAGCTCCGGAGGCATGCCTCACCCGGAGAGAGAAAAAAACAAGGACCAAGTATGCTAGTCAGATAACATAAGGAGCCTGTACAACAAAAGAGCTATATAAACAAAAGAGTTTTAATGCAATAGATCTTCAAACTGTTCCACCCATGCGGTCCAACCAAGTGGACCTTCCATCCAAGCAATGCTTTTGTTGGCTTGGATTTGAGCAATCATTTTTATCTGGTCATCAGTCGCATTCTTGTTCTTGGTGA
>MU218165.1:408652-427217 GCA_018584345.1 Thuja plicata | reverse complement strand
TTTCTAGTTAGAAGGCAATAGGCCGATATTAGTGGTTTCTAACGTTTTAACTAACCATTTGAGCTAATGCAATGACCTATTGAGTGTTTGTGTCATTTTCAACAGGTACCCATTTACACACACACATAATTGAATAGGGATTCCATTTTTGTTTATTAAAAATTTATTTGGTTCAGCATATTTACAAAAGAAAGAAACTCAGAGAAAATAAGAAAAAAGGCCTGAATACTGCCTAGCAGAATAATTTTCAACATCCTTGTTACAATGGAGAAAAAACTAGATATAGGAGAATAGGAAAAATAAATTCAGTCACCGACACCTGTCTGTTCCCAAAAATATCTACAACTGCTTCAATTTGTAACTGCAAAAATATGATATGATCTGGACTCAAATGGTCTGGAAAATCAGAATCTTCATTCTGAGACCTTTTCTGTGATATATGATACTTCGTGTTTTGGATAAAATTTTCCCTCTGAAACATCAATCAAACTTTGCCTTCCCATGCATAATTTTTTCAACAGTTTGAAATATTTGCATTTGAATTTATTTACTTTTTCAATAGTTGGACTATTGAAATGAGATGAAATTTAACTTTAATATTTCATTTTTCCTAGATTTCATCTCATCCTGCTAAGTGTCAATCAAACTTAATGGCTTATAGGTTAGATGTTGAGTATCTTCCTTTTAAGCCATTAAGTCAACCATTAGATATCTTTCAACTTGCACACCTTTTAACCCTTTGCTTTTTGAGATTAATTCATTTTAAAATGCAATTTAATCCTTATTTTCCTAGAATGCACCAGATTTTAACACTTGTCACATGCTGATTTGCTGCTCTAAACTAGCCTTGGAACTCCTCCTTTAACCTTGGTTCCTTTTGGAGACTTGGAGACTACTTAGTCTCTAAGTCTCTAAAAGATTTCCTTGACCATGGTTAGATCTAGAGACTTGGAGACAAGCCTTAGTCTCTAAGTCTCTAAATAGGCTTAAATCGACCACCTCTTAACCACACTGTAACCATGGTTATCATTTGCTTTAGTCTCTAAGTCTCTGAATGATTTTCTTAACCATGATTCGATCTAGAAACTTAGAGACTACTTGATCTAGAGACTTGGAGACTGTTTCATCTGGAGACTTGGAGACTACTTTAGTCTCTAAGTCTCTAGATGATTTTCTTAACCATGATTTGATTTGGAGGCTTGGAGACTACTTTTATATATTTTTTTCTTCAAAATAATGGGGCCCACCGCACACTTAATTATCCATCCAAGAGGCCAACCAAATGGCCTCTTGGTTCTTTCTTCAAACCATAAAGTGAGTGCTTTGGTATATAAAAACTAAAAATACCCAAAATCCCATGTCCCATTTTTTAAACTTTTGAAAGCTTCCAACAAATGTTGCTCATCCATGGTATCATTTTCTTTCTTTTTAAAACCACCAATCCCTTCCATAGGGTTGGGCGCCCCTTCCTGTGGATTCACATTTTGCAATTTTTAATTAAAAGCTTTAAAAAAAATCTTTCCTCCATGTGTTGCACTGGAAGTCTCTGTGCTCATTGCATTTGGTTTGTTGCTTTAAATGATGTTGGCCTTCTTCAATCTGTTATGGCGTTGAATCCTCTTCGATATTTTCATTTGCAACCTGAGCAGACCTCTCATTATTTAAAGAACTTTAATCAAAATATAAATGACTGTGCAAGCATTTTTGTTGTTGCTGGGTCATTTTTTTGGCCTGGTGCCACTTCATAAATGGTCCAAACCATGTCAAAAATACTCCCAGTGCATGAGAAATGCATTGGGAAAGAACATAGATGAAGAAATGACCATTTTCAACCCGTAGACCTTCTTAAAATCTGTCTGCAGCCTCAAAAACGTGATTGATATTCAATTTTTGTTCCAGAATGCACGGTTAATTAAAAAATCTTAAAAGCCCTCTTTAATATTTGTTTATTTCATAAACCATACAATGTGTTGTCATTCATTTGTTCTCCATTGTGTAGTTTGAACTTTGACAATACTCTTGTACTCCAGTCATTAAAATACATTGATTTCAAAGTGCTTTCAAACAGTTCATCGGCTCCACAAATGCTTTCACTTTTCCTATATAAACTATCTCACAATTGATCCACAAAGTAACACACTAGCGGGCTTTTTAAAAACAACTTTCACTATTCTGCAAATTGGCTTCATTATTGGCAAGTAGCTTCCTGAATGAGCTTTGAAAACTGACTGAATGACTTCACAAGAACGTGCCATCAGAAAATTAGGTTCAAGCCCAACATGTGAGAACACATGCCAGAGGAAATTGCACAAAAATATTTGAGCCAAAAGATATCACTGATCAAATATAGCCTTCTAAAACATTGATTCTATCCGCACTGTCAATTTATATATATATATATATATATATATATAGTGGCTAGTCGAGTTTCGCTTTAAAAAAAATATTAAGAGTTAATGGTTTGATTATGTACATTATTATTATCATGTAATGGAATAGTTACTCACAGATTTATGGATTAATAAATTAATAAATTTAGTATTATTAATCTGGTGTTTTATTTTATCACGGATCAAATTTTTTAATGTGTTTCTTAGTAGAAACATTAGGCTCTTTTGATTGTGTGTTCTTTGCCTGAAAGCTGGAATAGATTGGTAATGGTTGTTAGTAACTTTGTTTCTAGTTCAAATACTCTAAAATTTGATGATGTTGTTGGTTTTATTCTGAGTGAGAAAATTCTTAGGAAAAGCTCAATTGGATCCACATAGGATAGTGTTTTGAATGCATAAAGTAGAGGCAGATTAAAGGAGAGAAAATAATTCTGAAATTCATTGGAAATCGTGTTTAAAATCAAATGGCAAGAGGTCTCAATTCACAGGACCAAATGATTGTTGGTACTATGGAAAAACTAGTCATATGAAGAAAGATTGCTTGTCTTAGAAGAATAAACAAGGAAAATATGGTAAGTAATAAATCTGAAGAAGATTATTTTATTATTTCACTAGAAAATGTTGACAATTCATGGGTTTTAGATTCAGGGGCCTCATTTCATGCTACACCCCATAGAAGTTATTTTCTTGATTATGTACAAGGGGATTTTAGGCTGGTGTATTTGGGAGATAATGAACCCTGTTAGCTCTTTTTCTTGCAACACAACCTTAAAATGACAGTATACTGATTATACTTGAATGCAAACTCCTTTTTGGAAAGAGAAAGGCTAATTGATGAGGTATTTTGATAACACTGGGGATACCTATTGTCACCTCCTTCTTTTTTAAGCTCCACAAACTTAGTGCCTACTCCTTGGGCAAAGAGTCAGTGAAAATATGAATCCACATAAACAAAATAATGAAGATACTATAGAGTGCCTTACAAACTATATGTAGCTGAGCTAGAAGGCCTTACAAATTATCCTCTCATTTTCATACTACTGTATCAAATCCTCACATTTCTGATCAACCCTCTGAAATCACTTATGAAACTTAGTTCTCTCCTTGAAATAAACTCATCAGAAATTAGACAAGCTACCTTGTAACTGGTATGTTTAAGATGCCTTACAAACTAAACATACTAGAGTTATACATAGAAATATATAGAGACAACAACAATATGGAAGAGGAAAAACTACACTGTATTTCATTAATAAATTCTATTTCAACATATCCAGACCTTAAGCTTTCAAAAATATGCAAAGATAGCAATTTGCTTTACAGTAAAATTTCTATAACTTGGGACCTACTCTGAAACTTTTGAGGACAGACTGAACAGACTCAAAAACCCCCAAAAATAAAGCAGTCATAGGAACACCTAAAATAGAGAAAAGAAGGGAATAAATAGAAGCTAGGAAAACCCTAAAGCTCATGCTTGATAAAACACCCTCTTTCTCCAAATAAATCTGATTTTACTTGCCATCGGTGACTGCCTTCAAAATCTGATTTATTTCATCAATATTTGACTCCATTTGTCTTTCCAAAGTCTGACTTTTATCTTCTGAAAATTTTCTTTATTCTTTCACTGAAAAGCTTATCAAATCTGATTTCATTTGCTGAAAAATATCTTATTTCATTCTTTGGAAAATCACTCAGAATCTGATCACATTCTTTGCGAGTATCCTCCAAAACAGACTTTACCTTCTGCACATATCTGATTCTTATTCTCTGAGAAAATCTTCAAATATGATCATCTTTTACAAAAATCTAATTTCAACTACTTAATAAAAATCCTCCGGGAAAACTTCTCTTTCAAGTTTTGCAATTAAAAATATATATTTTATCTCATTCTGTGCAAATTTGATTTCCAATCTCTCTGTTCAAAATCTGCTCAAAATTTAAGTTGATCCTCTTAAAATATCCTTTGAATCTGATTTCAAAATCTGATCTTATTTGCTTGCAAATCTGATTTTTAATCTCCGAGCAATCTTCCGGGAATGCATTTTTCAAATCTTTGAAAAATAAAAAATTTGCACTAGACTATAGAAAAGACTATACAAATTTAATATTTCATGCAAATCTGATTTTATATTCCTTTTAATATTCCATGCACAAACTATAATATTTTAAATCATTTTAATTTTGAAATCTATGTATTTTCTCCCTTTATAATTCTATTTATGCCTTTTTCTCCCAAACTCCACCAGAATGGGCCACTTGGCAAGCTCTGACTGACTGCTCTTAACTGGTCTTGGAACACCTTGTTTTAACCCTGGTTCACTTTTACTCATTGTCTCTAAGTCTCTGAAAGATTTCTTCAACTATGATTTGATTTGGAGACTTGGAGACAAGCCTTTAGCCTCTAAGTCTCTGAGTAATTTTCTTGGCTTTGGAGACTTGGAGACTACTTCAAAACTTGACCATGCTCTCTGACCACACCTTAACTCCAGTTATCATTTACTCTATGTCTCTCAGTCTCTGAATAATTCCTTTAACTCTAGTTAGATCTAGAGACTTCGAGACAACCTTCAGTCTCCAAGTCTCTGAATAATTTTCTTGACCTTGAGTCTGTATGGAGACTTGGAGACTTAGTCTCTAACTCTCTAAGAGATTTCATTTGACCTTACCTTAACTATACTTCAACTGTAGTTAGCCTACACCATGTAGTCTCTAAGTCTCTTGAAGTTTTCATTAACTTTGGTTAGATCTAGAGACTTGGAGACAACCTTCAGTCTCCAAGTCTCTAAATAATTTTCTTGACCTTGAGTCTGTCTGGAGACTTGGAGACTAAGGCTAAGCTTAACTCGACCTTTAACCATACCTTAACTGTGGTTACTTTGCACAATGTAATCTCCAAGTCTCATAATATTTTTCTTAACCATGGTTTGATTTGGAGACCTGGAGACAAACTTTAGTCTTCAAGTCTCTGAACAAATTTGCTAACCATGAAATTATTGGGAGACTTGGAGACTAAATTTTTGAATATTTTTAAAATATTGTGCATTTTACATTAAAATTATGGGGCCCACCAGTATTTCAAAATCTCCAGCCAAGAGGTCCACCAAATGGCCTCTTGGTTCTTTCTTCAAATCATATACGAAGTGCTTTAGTATATAAATACAAAAAAAAATTGCAACCTTATGCATGTGGGATAAAACTTTGTGCGTTTTCTTAAACTTCTGATACTTCTCTAAATGCTTCTCACAAATGGCCATGTCTTCTTGCCTTTTAAAACCACCAATCTCTTCCATAGGCTTGGGCGTCCCTCTCTGTGGATTCACTTTTCAATTTAAAGCTTTAAAAAACTTTTTAAAAAACCCTCATCTTTGGCTGGTTTTAGCATGTTGTTTGCTGATTTTGTTTATTTTTTATATGAAAATCATTCAAAACTCCTCCATAGAAGGTTGTACCCCTTCCTTGGCATCATTCTCTTGTTGTTTGGCACCTCCAATCATTCAAAAAACATAAGTAATTGTGTAGGCATTTTTGTTGTTGTTGGGTCATTTTTTGGCCTGCTACCACTTCAAAAATGGTCCAAACCATGTTAGAAATACTCCCAGGGTATGAGGTTTGCACTGGGAAAGAATATAGATGAATAAATGACCATTTTCAACTCGTAAACTTTCATAAAATCTGCCTGCAGCCTCAAAAATGTGATTGATATTCACTTTTAGTTCCAGAATGCACTATTAATTAGAAAAACTTAAAATCTCTTGACCAAGACTTACGTAGCTACCATGTTATACAAATTACATAGCTTTTTTTTAAAATATCCCTTCATAGTCTTGCAATTTCATTATCTTGGAGGTTTGCCTCTTGCAATACTTTGGTTTTTCAACTGGCAAAATGCACTTGAAATTGTATTCAATAAAAACTTTTACCTCTATGTTTGCCTGTGCATTTCAACTTGCTGCGGTCCCCAGAACAATCCATTCTCTCAAATAGAAATCTTACCTTTAGGGCATCCAGACAATTTCAAGAGAAAACCATGATGTGAAAGGCATCTCACTTTCACACCCATCAATGCGATACAAATTGTCACAACACATGCCACGAGATAGCCTCTGCTGACTTTTAAAATTTATACTTCACACTGCTTCTTTTTTGTCTTCCATCAGAAATTTCACATGCCTTAAATATGCTTTCACTTTGTAAATATAAACCATTTCGCAATCAGTCCCCAAAGCATCAAACTGGCGGGCTTTAAAAACAATTTATTACAATTCTGCAAATTGGCTTCATTATTGGCAAGTAGCCTCCAGATCAAGCCTCAAAAACTGACTAAAAACATCTTTGCAACCATGGGGTCTAGACAGTATATTCTTCTCTAGCATATGAACAATTGTCATTAATTGTACTGACTTGCAAAGTATGTCATTTCATTATATTCTACAACTATCCGTATTCAGACTTGTGCAAACCCTGCCAAAGGTGCCACTTGGAAAGTTATCATATCACATCTTAAAGATCTATCACTTGGAAGAATGACTCATTTATCCACATTGAATACACATGCAAAAGGGCTTGGATGTATTTATCCACAGGTGTAAGATGTAACTATTCAAACTTAGCAATTTAGAAAACTGTGCAAATGCAATATGCTGAAACAGCATAAACTTCATTTGGATCAGTCATTGAAAGATTAGCAAGATATCCTTTGAGAATTCACCATAGGATCAAGTAGTCAACTTACATTCCATGAGAATGATGCCACAATCAGTTCTTGAAAACAACTTTCAGACAAAAAGTTATCACTCTTTGAAAATGATTATTCTGCAAACTTCTATTATGTTCTATACTGCAAATTGCACAAACTGTCTCTGATACTGAATTTGCAAATCCATCAAAAAGAACCTTCAGAATTTGAACCTCTGGGACTTGATTCACCTTCACACATGTAACATGAATCTTCAACTAGCTTGCACTGAAGTTGAACTCATCGATCGGCATCAATCTGCAAAGTTAGAATCCTACAATTTTTCCAATTTTAAACTCATTGGATATACAGAATTTGGATTTGGAATCAAGCTGGGAAAGTGGACAACTGGATTGGCATAAATCTGAAACTCTTTGAGTAAGTACACTATCATGTTTTCAATATAGGGGAACATTCAATTATGCAATGTATTCAACTGGATACATTTTTGAAGACCTCAAAGTAGGCTATTCAGCAATCTGGGCATAACAGAGAAATAGGATAGTTCTGCAGGACCAACGTTGGGGAAACTGAAAACTCATCAAATGGATTCAAAATGTCTTGGGATTTGAAACATAAGCTCTCTGATATACATATTAAACATTTCCAAATTAGTGGGGTATGAAACTAAAAATGATGCAAGCTATTCAAATGCAAAGTAGGCCTGGGACAGCAAAATGACACTTAGCAAAAATGCAGATTTATGTAACCACCTCAAAATGACTACCCCCTAAACATACCAAAATTGAAATTTAGGAGCTGGAACCCATATAATATGTCAAATAAAAGGTACTGAACCCTCTTCCCAAGTGGTATATCATGAAAATCATCAGGGTATCTTTTACAAGCACTCCAACTAAGCCCTCTCACAAAAGTTTTTCAAGGGTACTCACCTTGCCTTATAGAACATTTCAAAATGGTCACTCCAAATTTGTGCCAAATTTGAGAGTACCAATAGTGTCTCTGGTTGTGTACACGTGCCCCATGTGGGAATGTAGAGGACTTTCAAAATCTCATGGTAGAGGCAGACCACCCCAAAACTTAAAATCAGATTTTATCTCTTTTCACTTTCTTCTTTCTAAAACTCTTCGCTCATCTCAAAAACTGGGAACCTCTTAACTGAAAGAAAACACACAACTAAAAAGGAAAGAAACTATACAATATGTTCATTATCTACAAAAGGCCCGAAGCCCCAAAACTGATATCATCTCTTACCTCTGTCATACACCCGGTTCTCATCTCCATAGATCGGAGGCAAAATGAAATTACCATCTCCATGCATCTGATCAATCTTATTACCATTCTCCATTAACTCAAGACAAAAAAATATGAGTATAATCCACTTTAGAGTTAAAATGGAAATGATACCAATTTTGCAAAGAATGTGGCATATGCATGATGCATTCATTAGGTAGAAAAAATTGAGAATCAATGCAATAATTAGCAATACTCATCTCAATACCACATCTCTGAAAATCACCTTCTGGCTGGAAAATAAAACATTTCAAATCTGCCAGATTGCTTGGGTTAACATTACTAAATCTATTCACATCAGTAGTTTTCACATTAAATAAAAAATCAGCATGCTGAACCTTATGCAAACATTGAAAACATTCACCACTTGGGATATGATCTGGCTCATTCTTCACAATATAAGGAGCAAAAATATGAGGAACATCATAGTTAATCTTATCATGAACATCAGGGATCTTATGGAAATGATTTTGACTTTTTTCAAGAGGAGATAAATCAGGAATAAAAGAACAAGATTCAACATCTTCACTGCCAAACAATGGAACATCCATATCACAATCCATACTATTTTTCTCACAAGGACTACTATCCCGCACCTTGACAGTAACTTCCATGTTCATATTAGAATCTTCATAAATATTTTCCTACAAATTATCAGCATCATTCAAATCTAAAACTTGATGGTGGGTGGGTGGGAAAACATTAGCACATTCATCATAAACATGTGAATCTTGAGCAACTAAAGGACTATCCCTTAATAGTTCATTAGAAAATTTAAAATCTGAAAAAGATTTACAATCTAAACAACTATCCTGATCAGTGCTCAAAATGATATATGGAGTCTCTCTATCCCTTAAATCTGTAATAACTCTAATGCTTTCATCATCTGACATATCATACTCAACCTGATTATGCTCTAGTAACATAGGAATATAAGGAAAATCAGAAATACAAGTATCAACACTCTGAATATTTGATACATATTCCTTATCAAATTCAATATGTGTGAAGTGTTGAGATTCAAGTATGTCTTTCCCTAAAAATCTGAGGTATTCACAAGACAATAATTCTAAAAAAATTTCACTATGAAGTGAACAACTGTCATCATTTATATTTATCTCTGATACACTTTCACAGTCAGCATTCTCATAATCATTTTCACACTCATCCTTCATACCCTCAGTAATCTTATCAATATCAAAACTTATATTTATAGGGCATGAAGAAAGAGAGTCATATTCTGATACATACCTCTGGAAATCAGAAACCAAAAGTTCTGAGGTTTTCTCACTACTTAGTAAGGATTGACACACTTGTTTGTCCTCATTAGCTTCTTGCTTAATGTTGCAAATTTCTTCCTCATTGGAACCATGTAGTGAGATTTCTTGGTCCATATCATCTTGTGCAAATAAATCACTACAATCACTTACATCTGCATCATAGTTATCATCTTATTGTCCACACAAAATATTTTCACTGTCTTACTGCTCACCAAATTCATCATTAGTATCAGAATCAGCAAAACTTTCAGCATAAATGGACTCATCATTATAACCATAATAACTAGATTGGATATCACTAGATTCAGCCTCATCAGCATAACTAGATTCATATTCATCATCTTTAACATTTTTAGATTCAATATCACTAGATTCAACTTCAGATATGTCATTTAAAGAAATATTTTCTACATGATCTATCCATTGCATATTATTCCAAATAATGTCCACCCTCTGAGAGCTTGACAAATTTATAGAATCAAGAAAACAAAGTTCAACAAACAAATTTTCCCAAACAAACTCCTGAGAACACAAATGGATATTATACTCCTTAATCTTAGCAGTAAATCTCATGTAGAAATCATATTGACACTCACCCTCATTTTTGCTCATACTTTCTTGTAATGTTTTAAGAACCCTTTCTTGAATCTTTTGTCTCATTACTTTAGTTTCTGCACTAACAAGTTCAAGTTCTGGTGAAGGGCTTTCAGATTCAAATATATCATGGTTATCACTCTCATCCCTTTCACCATATTGATTAACAAAATAATCTTCTAATGCAGCCATGGATCCAATTGAACCATGAGGTAATTGCTTAAACCAATCTCTAGCATCTTCAACTAGAGATATTGCAAATAGGTTCATTAATACATCTTCATGTGTGATGTCATGATCATCTATCAAATCAGTAAACTTTCTTATATGTTCCTTAGTTGATTGCTTATCCAAACCATTAAACTTTGGCAAACAATCTCTGACTACTGGTGGAATAGGATTTGGGTACCCAGGGATACCTTCAAGGTTTATAGCATTGCACAACCTAACCCAATATAGGTGTGACATCTTGACTAACAAAATAACTGCAAACTGCCTCTTTTTCCCTCTTAACTTAGTGTTGACCACTTAATAGGGAAAAAATATGTATAACTGATTTTCATGGAACAAAAGACTTATCCAATAAAAATAAAAATACTTGGAGTATGAAGAAGTTGTTGCAAACTATTTATTTGAAGTCTCCTTCAAATCACCTTGAAAATTTTGTAGATCCACCACCTCTTTGCAGAGGAAAAGATTTGAATAGCTAAGAACTTCCCAACTTTGACCTTCTTCAAATCTACAACTTATACATCTCCAACATAGAGCTTTTTTATGATTTCTCTAATCATAAGAGTCCAAACATTTGGTGTCCTTCTCACTGCAAGTCCATCTTTCTTTTTAGTCTTTCTTCAAAGATGCACACTAGTGCAAATCAGAGAATCTCAGAGTCGCCACTCACCACATGTGAGATTGTATAGGTATTTCTTCAAGAATTTAGACTTTCAGAAACTTTGCAATGACAACCTGAACAAACTTGACTCTTTTTACAAAAAAAAAGAGGAATGTTTCTTTGCAAACAATTGACTCTATAACCAGACTCTGGGATAATTCAGCAAAGCAGGGCTACAACTTACTTATACTGACTTAATCACTTTTTCCCCAGTAGAGTCGCCAATTTGTTAGCTCTTTTTCTTGCAGCACAACCTTAAAATGACAGTATACTAATTATACTTGAATGAAAACTCCTTTTTGGCAAGAGAAAGGCTAATTGATGAGGTATTTTGATAATGCTGGGGATACCTATTATCACCTCCTTTTTAAGCTCCACAGACTTAGGCAAGTATTACCTATTAAATATTATTGATTCTTCAGTCAATATATTTGGTGGACTAGTTCATTCACTAGTTAGATACTTCAGACCTCACTGTAACAACTTATAAAATACCTTGGAGATTGCAATGATTAATTTGAAACAAAGTACTATAAGTCAGGCTATGGTCTTGATAACATAAACCAATGAGACAACAATTTTCATTCTTCTTCCTTTTAATTTTAGGAGGGGCAACCTAATGATTCTCTCTACAAGGAATCAAAAAAATGGATTGCATCCTGCTGATACAAATTCTTATGAGTTCAGCTCATTTTTTCTAAGTAACGGAATATAATTGATTTGATTTTGATTATTGGATGAAGAAAAGACTGCAAATCAAACCCTAGACCAATGCCTACTCCTTGGGCAAAGAGTCAATAAAAATATGAATCCACAAAAACAAAATAATGAAGATACTATAGAGTGCCTTACAAACTATATGCAGCTGAGATAGAATGCCTTACAAACTATCCTCTCATTTCCATACTATTTTATCAAATCCTCACATTTCTGATCAACCCTCTGAAATCACTTATGATACTTAGTTCTCTCCTTGAAATAAACTCATAAGAAATTAGACAAGCTACCTTGTAACTGGTATGTTTAAGATGTCTTACAAACTAAACATACTAGAGCTATACATAGAAATATATAGAGACAACAACAATATGGAAGAGGAAAAACTACACTGTATTTCATTAATAAATTATGTTTCAACATATCCAGACCTTAAGCTTTCAAAAATATGCAAAGACAGGAATCTTCTTAATAGTAAAATTTCTACAACTTGGGACCTACTCTAAAACTTTAGAGGAGAAACTAAATAGACTCAGAAACCCCCAAAAATAAAGCAGCCACAGGAACCCCTAAAACAAAGAAAAGAAGGGAATAAATACAATCCAAAAAAACCCTAAAGCTCATGCTTGATAAAACACCCTCTTTCTCTAAATAAATCTGATTTTACTTGCCATCGGTGACTACCTTCAAAATCTGATTTATTTCATCAATATTTGACTCCATTTGTCTTTCCAAAGTCTGACTTTTATCTTCTGTAAATTTCCTTTATTCTGTCACTAAAAAGCTTATCAAATCTGATTTCATTTGCTGAGAAATATCTTATTTCATTCTTTGAAAAATCCCTCAGAATCTGATCACATTCTCTGTGAGTATCCTCCAAAATAGACTTTACCTTCTGCACATATCTGATTCTTATTCTCTAAGAAAATCTTCAAATCTGATCATCTTTTACAAAAATATGATTTCAACTGCTTAATAAAAATCCTCCGGAAAAACTTCTCTTTCAAGTTTTGCAATAAAAAATATATATTTTGTCTCATTCTGTGCAAATTTGATTTCCAATCTCTTTGTTCAAAATCTGCTCAAAATTTAAGTTGATCCTCTTAAAATTTCCTTTGAATCTGATTTCAAAATTTGATCTTATTTGCTTGCAAATCTGATTTTTAATCTCTGAGCAATCTTCCGGGAATGCATTTTTCAAATCTTTGAAAAATAAAAAATCTGCACTAGACTATAGAAAAGACTATACATATTTAATATTTCATGCAAATCTAATTTTATATTCCTATTAATAGTCCATGCACAAACTATAACATTTTAAATCATTTTAATTTTGAAATCTATGCATTTTCTCCCTTTATAATTCTATTTTATGCCTTTTTCTCGCAGAATCCACCATAATGCGCCACTTGGCAAGCTCTGACTAGCTGCTCTTAACTGGTCTTGGAACTCCTTGTTTTAACCATGGTTCACTTTTGCTTATTGTCTCTAAGTCTCTAAAAGATTTCTTCAACTATGATTTGATTTGGAGACTTGGAGACAAGCCTTTAGTCTCTAAGTCTCTAAGTAATTTACTTGGCTTTGGAGACTTGGAGACTACTTCAAAACTTGACCAGGCTCTCTGACCACACCTTAACCACAGTTATCATTTCCTCTATGTCTCTAAGTCTCTGAATAATTTCTTAAACTCTGGTTAGATCTGGAGACTTGGAGACAACCTTCAGTCTCCAAGTCTTTGAATAATTTTCTTGACCTTGAATCTGTCTGGAGACTTGGAGACTAACTTAGTCTCTAAGTCTCTAAGAGATTTCATTTGACCTTACCTTAACTATATTTCAACCATGGTTAGCCTACACCATGTAGTCTCTAAGTCTCTTGAAGTTTTCATTAACTTTGGTTAGATCTGGAGACTTGGAGACAACCTTCAGTCTCCAAGTCTCTGAATAATTTTCTTGACCTTGAGTCTGTCTGGAGACTTGGAGACTAAGGCTAAGCTTAACTCAACCTTTAACCATGCCTTAAATGTGGTTACTTTCCACAATGTAATCTCCAAGTCTCAGTCTCCAAGTCTCTGAACGAATTTGCTAACCATGAAATTATTGGGAGACTTGGAGACTAAATTTTTGAATGTTTTTAAATTATTGTGCATTTTACATTAAAATTATGGGGCCCACCAGTATTTCAAAATCTCCAGCCAAGAGGTCCACTAAATGGCCTCTTGGTTCTTTCTTCAAATCATATACTAAGTGCTTTAGTATATAAATACAAAAAAAATTTAAAACCCTATGCATGTGGGATAAAACTCTGTGCATTTTCTTAAACTTCTGATACTTCTCCAAATACTGCTCACAATTGGCCATGTCTTCTTGCCTTTTAAAACCACCAATCTCTTCCATAGGCTTGGGCATCCCTCTTTGTGGATTCACTTTGCAATTTAAAGCTTTAAAAAACCCTCATCTTTGGCTAGTTTCAGCATGTTGTTTGCTGATTTTGTTTATTTTTTATATGAAAATCATTCAAGAATCCTCCATAGAATGTTGTACCCCTTCCTTGGCATCATTCTCTTGTTTTTTGGCACCTCCAATCATTCAAAAAACATAAGTAATTATGCAGGCATTTTTGTTGTTGCTGGGTCATTTTTTGGCCTGCTACCACTTCAAAAATAGTCTAAACCATGTTAGAAATACTCCCAGGGTATGAGGTTTGCATTGGGAAAGAATATAGATGAATAAATGACCATTTTCAACTCGTAAAATTTCATAAAATATGCCTGCAACCTCAAAAACGTGACTGATATTCACTTTTAGTTCCAGAATGCACTATTAATTAGAAAAACTTAAAATCTTTTGACCAAGACTTACGCAGCTACCATGTTATACAAATTGCATAGATTTTGTTTAAAACGTCCCTTCATAGTCTTTGCAATTTCATTATCTTGGAGGTTTACCTCTTGCAATACTTTGGTTTTTCAACTGGCAAAATGCACTTGAAATTGTATTCAATAAAAACTTTTACCTCTATGTTTGCCTGTGCATTTCAACTTGCTGCAGTCCCCAGAACAATCCATTCTCTCAAATAGAAATCTTACCTTTTAGGGCATCCAGACAATTTCAAGAGAAAACCATGATGCAAAAGGCATCTCACTTTCACACCTATCAATGCGATACAAATTGTCACAACACATGCCACGAGATAGCCTCTGCTGACTTTTAAAATTTATACTTCACACTGCTTCTTTTTTGTCTTCCATCAGAAATTTCACATGCCTTAAATATGCTTTCACTTTGTAAATATAAACCATTTCACAATCAGTCCCCAAAGCATCAAACTGGCGAGCTTTAAAAACAATTTATTGCAATTCTGTAAATTGGCTTCATTATTGGCAAGTAGCCTCCAGATCAAGCCTCGAAAATTGACTGAAAACATCTTTGCAACCATGGGGTCTAGACAGTATATTCTTCTCTAGAATATGAACAATTGTCATTAACTAGACTGACTTTGAAAACACTCAGGCCAAAAGATAATAATATGCAAAGTATGTCATTTCATTATATTCTACAACTATCCGTATTCAGACTTGTGCAAACCCTGCCAAAGGTGCCACTTGAAAAGTTATCATATCACATCTTAAAGATCTATCACTTGGAAGAATGACTCATTTATCCACATTGAATACATGTGCAAAAGGGCTTGGATGGATTTATCCGTAGGTGTAAGATGTAACTGTTCAAACTTAGCAATTTAGAAAATTGAGCAAATGCAATATGCTGAAATAGCATAAACTTCATCTGGATCAGTCATTGAAAGATTAGCAAGATATCCTCTGAGAATTCACCATAGGATCAAGTAGTCAACTTACATGCCATGAGAATGATTCCACAATTAGTTCTTGAAAACAAATTTCAGATAAAAATTTATCACTCTTTGAAAATGATCATTCTGCAAACTTCTATTATGTTCTATACTGCAAACTGCACAAACTGTCTTTGATACTGAATTTGCAAATCCATCAAAAAGAACCTTCAGAATTTGAACCTCTGGGACTTGATTCACCTTCACACATGGAACATGAATCTTCAACTAGCTTGCACTAAAGGTGAACTAATCAATCGGCATCAATCTGCAAAGTTAGCATCCTACAATTTTTTTAATTTTAAACTCATTGGATATACATAATTTGGATTTGGAATCCAGCTAGGAAAGTGGACAACTAGATTGGCATGAATCTGAAACTCTTTTGGGTAAGTACACTATCATTTTTGAAACATGGGGGAACATTCAATTATGCAATGCATTCAACTAGATACATTTTGGAAGACTTCAAAGTAGGCTATTCAGCAATTTGGGCATAACAGAGAAACATGACAGTTCTGCAGGACCAACTTTGAGAAAACTGAAAACTTATCAAATGGATTCAAAATGCCTTGAGATTTGGAACATAAGCTCTCTGATATACATATTAAATATTCCCAAAGTAGCAGGCTATGAAACTCAAAAGGATGCAAGCTATTCAAATGTAAAGTAGGTCTGGGACAGAAAAATGACACTTAGCAAAAATGCAGATTTATGTAACCACCTCAAAATGACTACCCCCTAAACATACCAAAATTGAAATTTAGGAGCTGGAACCCGCTACATATGTAAAATGAAAGGTATTGAACCCTCTTCCCAAGTGGTATATCATGAAAATCATCAGGGTATCTTTTACAAGCACTCCAACTAAGCCTTCTCACAAAAGTTTTTCAGGGGTACTCACCTTGCCTTATAGAACATTTCAAAATGGTCACTCCAAATTTGTGCCAGAGTTGAGAGTACCAAAAAATCATTTCATATTTTTGGGAAGGGAAGAATTAAGATTAAGTTGCAAAATGGAAATCATTGGCTACTACAAGAGGTAATGCACATTCCAGTGTTGAGTAGGAATTAAATTTTGGTCGGGCATCTAGTTGATGAAGTTTGCACAGTCACTTTTAATGATAAATATTAGAAGGTTTCAAAAGGTTCCTTAGTGATAGAAAAATGTGTGAAAGTAGGAACCTTATATATTTTGACAAGTTATACTCTTCCTTTTACTTTATTTGTTGTAGAGAAAAGTCAATGTTCAAGAATAGTTCAGTAGACAGAACATCAAACAACCGTTGTGGATTTCAAAATAAAAGAATGACACAAGAGACTTGGGAACATGAGTGAAAAGGTACGAAATTACCTCATTCAAAAAAGTTTTACTAGGTCTGAAATGTGTCAATATGGATTTCTGTGAGAGTTGTGTTTGGAAAAAAAAAGATAGTTAGTTTTATGAAGAGTGGGAAGGAAAAGAAAGATGATAAATTAAAGCTTGTGCATACAAATGTATGGGGACCAGCTTAGGTATTTAATCCTAACTATTTAGTCCTTATTTATTTTTATGTTTAAATTCTCTATTTTCTTAATCATATTTTTATGTAACTCTTAGATATCTATATTATTAAATACCACTTGTTAGGATTACAAGACAAATATTTAACAATTGCATAAAAATATAATTAATAAATAGAGGAATAAAACACATACATAGAAATAAGGCATAAATAATTTAATGTGGTTCACCTAATCTTGGGCTACATCCATAAAATAGGGAGTCCAATCTTATTATCTGATAAGTTCAACCGATTACAACCAGTGATCACTTGCAGCTCAATACCACTACCAATGCTACAATACTTCTTCACTCTGCCAATCCATAATCCTAACATCAATTTTCTTATATAAAAACCCTAACCCTAAAAAATTCTTAACAAGTTAACCTACGAAAATACTTGATGATTTAACCTAGGGAAATGTTTGACAATTTAAACAGAAACGCTTGACTAGTTAACCAAAAAAATGAAATTTAGGTTGTTGCCTCGAACCCCATGAATTATTGAAAGTGTAAACTACATGCCTGATCAGTCACCAAAAATTAAAAGTATCCCACTTAGAGACTGATCATGGGGTGCAAGCACGAAGTTGGGTGCCAATTTTGTGAAAGTTTGCGGCAAAAAAATTCACAAACCAGAATGGGCACCCTTGTTTTTAGAAATGGGTGCCCGTTATGCTTCGGGTTCCCAAGCCATAAATATAAAATAGGCGCCCATTTAAAAAATGGGCACTCATTTTGGTTTGGGTACCCAGACCAAAACGGGCACCCATTTTTTAAAAAATGGGTGCCTATTTTGTAAATTATTTAATTTTTCTTTTAAACCATTTTGCAAGTCATTTTCACAACTTGCAAAACGGAATCATGTTTTGTTGTAGATGGGTGCCCATTTTGAGAGCTACCGCTTGTGTGATGAAAATGTGTCACACTTCTATAAATCATTCCATCCAAGGTTGCTCAAGAATGAGGCCTCAAATATCGATCCATAGCTCTTTATTTATGGAGTGCAAAAGTTTGAAATGGAGGCCCTCAGATTGACCTAGTTAGTGCATATGGAAGTACACCATGAAACGAGATATTCAAATACATGAAAAATGAGATCTACTCTATATGATAACAATGCATGAAAGGAAATTAATCTAAATGATAACAATGCATGATTATTCTATGAAAAAAATACAAATCTAATCTACATGAATAGCCATGAATGCAAGAAGAAGAAGACAAGAAGAGAGAAGTTGCAATATCCAAGCTTGAGTGCTCAAATTCTCCTCCAAAATTGCTCTCCAAACCTGCAGCATAACAATA
>MU218165.1:382518-400579 GCA_018584345.1 Thuja plicata | reverse complement strand
AGATGTGCCCAAGTTGAACAAAGATAATTTTTCTTCATGGAAAAGCAGAATAAGACTCCACCTATCAGGTATTGGTAATGATGTTACTCAATTCCTTGAAACTAAATATGTGTTGCCCACAGGAGCACCAAAAGTTAAAAAAATAAGAGAGAAGCATGAACATAGCAGCATGATGATAGAGCTTGCTTCCTCACTCTCCGAAGCTAAATTTCAAGATGTCAAAGAATGCAAATCTGCAAATCAGATGTGGGACAAATTGAAGCCCCAAACTAGGGCTTCTTAGAAATCACACTTCCTAACACTTATGAAACTCAAAAAAAGTTATAACACCATCTAGAGGAAATTTCCTAACTCTTTCCAACATAAAAATACCCCCTTCTTAAGGTCAAACTCCCACTTCTGTACCTGTAGCAATGCTTTTTCCTCAACCAAATCACAGTGTGCTCCTTTCATATACTATTTTCCTATATTTATTAGGTTAGTAACACCAAATATATATTTCATAGGGTCCATTCTATAGGTAGAATAATTCACATATCCATGGAATGGATCCTTATACCATTGAGACTATCAAAACTACTAATTTATTGACCCTGTCCTGTTACAGTCAGCAAATATGAATGAAAATCAGGATTATGAAGACCACAAATTGGTGCAAAAGAGAATGAAACACTTAGTAATTTATTCCTACTTCATCCATAGAGGTTTAAAGATCAGAAATTACAAGGAAATAAAGAACATCATTAAAATTTGCATAAAATTACTCCTTTATGATCTCAGAATTTAGCTTTGGTGCAATCTCTTCCCCATGCTTCACCAAATGTCATTTAGACACTTTATATAACCTTTATTAACTAAATCCAACTGATTCTTATTGGTTTGGATCATTTCATATGCCTAAACAATTATTTTTATCTAATCTCGCCAAAACCACAACTAGTCGTTATATTTGAATTTTCAAATTTAAAATTATAAGTAAATTGACTTTTATTGATCCCAAACCAAGTCTAAGGCCTCTTGATGGACCTTATTGTTGGAATAATTGAAGGGTGTGTACTAAGAGGGGAGGGCTGAATCAGTACCCTTAAAAACTTTTAGAAATTAAACCTTAGTACTCATTACTTGCATAACCGACTAGTGTAGATTTTCTACTTCATGCATGTAATATCATAGCATAAATGTAAATGCATGTAAATAAATATTGAAACTCATTTACGCATGACACAATTATTTGATCACGCAGAAACCCTTGTTAGAAGGTAAAAACTATGGTGGGGATGAAACCCACAAAGCTTCACTATTTGTAGAATGGAAGGTGCATGTTAGGGCTACAAGTTGTGATCACTTATGATGATCTTACTCTATTAGGAGTAACATTTCAGACTTTTTAAGTCCACTCAGTTAAGAGATTTTAACAACATAATGTATGTGTGCACTTAGTTAAGAGATTTATAAAAAGACTGTTAAGTCCACCTTGATAAAGGATTTTGTTGTTTTCTACAATTGTTAGAGAGTAACAAAATATATGACCTGATTGTTGCAATCTCAAATTTTTGATTACAGATCCATTAAGTACACAAAATATATCACCTTATTGCGATGGATAATACCTTTGTTCTGCTCGGTATCCTTGTATGATGTTCTTTATAAACTTAATTCTCCTTTATATATCCTTGTGTATGAAATTATATGTCTAATCCATAGATATTCTTGGTGGCTACAATCATATCATTCTTAATTGATTATTACATCTATATACAAAAGAATTGACCTAATTAGGTTTCATGCTTTTCTTGAAAAAAACTCTAAGATCAAAGGTTTACAACTTGACCTTGATCTCCAAGTTTGCATGAATACAATCAGTTAACTAATTAAGTTCACAAATAATGCTTTTCTTGATCCACAAAAAATGTTATCCAGCTAAGCAAAAAAATGTTTTAAAGATTAAAGTGCTTTAGCTGACGTGTAGGTGAGATCCACTTTTCTCGGTGAAATGTTGTCTGTCAGTGTAGACTGGTGCTCGGTGATGGCTTTTTAGAATGGTGCACGGTGATTTTTCTCAGTTGATATACTACTTAGTTGATTGTTCTATCGCTTGGTATTCAAAATATTTCAGTGATCACTGCGCTTGGTAAGTGTTGTCGCTCGGTGATCATGACCGACGGACCAAAACTGTCTACTTATATACTAATGAAAAATTCTGATCCTTTAAGGATTATCAACCTCCCCCTTTGCCATTAGTATCAAAAATTGATATGTATAGTATATACACCAAGTGTTTTACCTTTATAATGACTCCCGCTATGTGCATGCCTTGGTAAGTAGATACAATGTAAGTACATGTTTCCCCCTTTTTTGAAATTAATGACAAAGATGTAGACCTTACAACTTGTCAAATATGTGTGAATGAGATTGATGAATGGATTCCATTAACTTGTCCTATTTCTCCTTTAAATTCTCTAGGGTCATTTGCTCCAAATTGATTTGAGTGTGCATGTCATATATGCTTCCTATCAGTGACATCTCTGGGATGGCAATTAGAGTCTTTATCATAGTCATGTGTGTTAACAGCATTGTGAGATTCGGTAGTAACATGGCCTATATCTTGATTACGTCATCTCTAATTTTTATTTGTGCCTTTTGTATCTCAAGTCTTAACTGTTTAGATTCAATAATATTTTCATAATGCAGTTGGAATGCATTTGGTTCGGTTGATAGACTTAGTGCACTAGCTTTTAGATGTTCATCTATCTTAGCTATCTATTCACTATACTTGGTAGTGAAGTGCTCTAGAGTGCACAACTTTTGAACTAAGGTAACTACTTCTAAAATAACAGGTTCTAATGTAGCTACTAGTTCAGAAATTTTTACCTTATTCTCTGCCACTTCTTGGCTGATTTTCTCAGTAAGTTTGTATTGATACTTCTCTTCTACTGGTTCCTCAATGACTTTCTCGGTGTCTACATTTTGTTTTGTGATTTCCTTGGTCCTAACTACAATTTGATCAATAATGGGTGCATTTTGATCAATCTTGGTGTTAGGCACTAGTTGTAATAGAATCTCATTTGTTGTTTCTGGGACTTGTGGATGTGTTCCTTTCTGAGCTTTTCCTATAGTGATTTTATTTTTCATAGCTCCCCATATCTTGTTAGGGACTTGGGATCAAGTGTTTTTGGATCACAATGAGGTATGTCTATGATCTCATCGAGTGTGACAGGGGCTTTACGTCCTTTCTTTTTCTTCTTCTTCTGTTGAATGTTGCTTGAAGCAGGGAAATGAGGTACTATAGCAAGAGCCTTTTTTTGCTTGATTTCTATCTTTGATTTCTTGGGAGGTGTGGTTCCTTGGCTAAGGTGCTCGATCTATACCTATTGGTCAGTTGTAGATGTCTCTACTTCAACTTTTTATTGACCTGCAGCCATGTCTTCCTCTCTAGTTTTCTGGGCGGGTGCATCATTTGGTTTGTGCTCTCCACTGATATATGTCTTCTCCTCATGTTCATCGCCTTTTTCCATTGGTATGTTTTCTTTACGATCAGGTGGTGTCTATTGTGATTCATTCATTATATTGATTTCTTGCATCAAGTAAGGCATATTACGTAGTACAAGTGTTTGTGCAACATCAGTAGTGTCCTATTCATTTGTTGTTTTGGTGGCAATGGTGACATCTTCATCAACCTTGGCATCATCATCAGGATCACCATGATTTATATCTCGTATAGTTATGACTGGTGGTTCCCCTAATGATTTCAATAAATCAGGAATATCATCCATGACCTTACTTTCTTCTATGGTTAAGTCAATAGGATTGAAATCCTTGGTGTCATTGATGAATATGTGCTCGAGGCTTGGTGTGGCCTCCTTCTCCTTGATGTGAGTAGTCTTGGTTAGAGCCAGTACCTACTTGGGTGGATTAAATATTTGAGTCCAAATCTTATTGCTCTCTATGTCAATATCTTCTAACTTATGTTGCAATACTTTGTATCCTTTGGATTTTGTAGAAACTTTATTGGTGTGCTCCTTCATTGTTGAGTCAATTTCTTCAACTGTGGAATTGGGCATGAATGTAACTAGTGATCTCTCTCTCATCTATATCTCCATGTGTAATGCATATGTCCATATAGCTGATATCTTGTCATGCATCTCCTGTGGAATATGATTGCCAAATTGTATAGGTATGTATTTGTAAGCAACCATCATCTTAATGATGGCCTCTTCTATTTTTTCCTAATCCTCGGTACATAGAGTTCCCCATTGTCTAATCTTATGATGTACTAGACTACCTATGTTGACGATTGACTCTACAACTTCATCAATTGTCTGTGGTATATTTGCCTTTTCTGCTCATATTTTATTTTGTTCTCTTTCCTATTCTTTAGTATCATCCTTATCTTCTCTTCCTCTTACATATTTATTTCATTTTCTTGGTGTTGGTTGCTCGGTTGTGGCTTTAGTATTTTTATGATATGTTCTTATAGTGCCTTTCTTTAAGGGTGGTGAGTCTACCTTTGTTTTTTTTTCTCTTTGTTCTAGGTGCAGTCGTTACTTCAGCAAATTTTGTTTTCTTGGCCTGTGGTGGCTCTACATCTGATTCTGTAGACTCTAAATCACTTAACTCTTTACTTTCACCGATAGGTGTCAGTTCCTCAGTGATGTCTACTGATTGTTTCAACTCTTCATCAGTTACCAAAAATTTCTTCTGAAGTGAATTCACCATTCATGTTTTCTTCCTTCCTATTTTCTTGACTTCTAAACCAATCTTAATTCTTGACTTGGCTTCCTCATATGTGCCAAATCTGCTTAAGGATTTTTCAACTGGTTCATTTAGTAGGGATTCAATAGCTCTTCTAGCCATATTTACGTCAATTTCATATTCTAATGTTGGTAACCATGTTTTTCTTAGGTTGGAAGGTTTGATGAGTGTTGTGTCGGTGTCAAGTACAAAACATATCTCATCCTTGTATTGTTCAACTAACTAGGCAGGGATTCTCATCCTCTTCTACATCCTATTCTTGAATGATGTAAAGTAGGCAGCCAATAGAGGTGTGAAATCATCTCCTAGTGATTTAATGTAATGACTAATCTATGTTGTGATAGGTTGGTTGGTATCCCAAATGACGTTACCGATGGAAGGAAATAAATTTTGTAAGTAAAAGAATGTGCACATCAGTAGGGAACCAAACTTATATGTATTAGATCAGGTTGATCTAATTTCTCTCATGTTCTCTTCAATTTATTTTAGTAGCATCTCAGCTACACCAAGTTGCAATCCCTTCTTCACCATTTTGTATGTAGTGTTGACTACTCCACAAGCAACGTTATTCAATCTATTGGCTTGAAATATTTTATATCCAATCACATACGCACCAAATTTTATTTCAAGGTCGACAATTGAATTGATTTTCAAACTTTGTCATCCCACTCAACTCAAGTTAACTTTTCAATCTCAACACATCCATGGTGTCTTAGGAATTTATCTTTCTTGGTTGCAGGTTATCCAGTTAGTGCATGAATCAAATCCTTTGTGATTGTCTTGTGTTAATCTAACCACATCTTACTGCCATGCACTTGGTTGAGCATGATGCAAATCCATTCCATTTTTAAATCTTTTGGGAATGGTAGGGCATTGGTTAAACCCTTTCACTTCAATGTGCTTGTACTCGTCCCTGAGGTTACCATCCTTGTGTAGCTTCCGATAAGCTTCCGATAAGCTCAAAGTCTCCAATCTCTACAACTTTTAGTGAATGTATGCACAGATGTCTTCAACCAATAAAACCCTAGGTGGGATACTCAAAAATACTCCTTTATCATCAGGTTGAGCAGCAACCTCAGGGAAAAACTTGTAGTTACGTTCCTCACGGTCGAGTTCTTTATTAAAATGACCTTCTCGCCCTTTTCCATCTTGATCTTTGAGGTTCGTGAAGTGGTTTCCATTGTTTGTTAATTTAGGGATTCTTCACAAATAACTTGTTAACTTGGTGAGTCTAGATACTCACTGGATGTTTTCTATGAATTCTTGTAAACTATTGGAGTAGCTTTGAAAGTGTTGTGAATCAATCTGCAATGTAGTCGCTCTGAATCGCTCTTCTTCACTCTGCAATTTTCTTTTTAACATTGAGTTAATGAATGAGTTTATGTTGCCCTTTTTATAGAAAAATACCCTAAGTGATGCATTAAATGCTTCACCTACCACTTGTTTAATGAAAAAAAGATACTTGGTCAACACACCAAAGTCTTCAGCTCGGTGACTATACAATGCTTGGTACATAGTGTCAACTCGATTGTCTTTCACATGTTCACCGATGTGCAGTTTATGCGTGGTTCATATTGACCGACCAGACTCGATTTACAAAATATAGCATGTAATACCATAGTGCATCTTCATTTATGCTAATTTTGCATATTCTCAATTGATATAGGAACTGATATAAAATACATCTTTGTAGAGTGCAATTCCATACTTACTTGTATTGATTAGGTGGGGGTGGTGGAATCACCTGATCCATTAGATGAGGTGTCACCAATTGGAGTGCTTGGTCCAGCATTATCATTGTTTGAAGCTCTCCTCCACATTTGATATCTCATTCTCATGATGTCTTTAATAGTATTTCCATTTGAAAAATTGCTTGACTCTATCACTCGGTCTCTGTAGTCCTTGCTTAAGTGAACAACCTTATAATTGTTAGGAATAAGGTGTCTCAACCTTGGATAATTCCTATTCTTATTATTTGTTTTGTAAAATGTATTTTCTTGCAAATAATGTAATTAAGTGTGAGTGTACATGTCTAGTTGGCATGTTGATGTGTCACTCCACTTGATGTGTCAGCATCTTGAATTGTGTGTAAGGAGATCATAGTTGAAACGGTTATGACGGATTCCTATGACATGTAAGAGCTATTTCTAGGAGTTTTCAATGACAGGTGAAGACATGCAAGACATGTGGCAACTAATAAAGTTGAGTACTTTACACTCTTCCTCCTTTGTTCCCAACCGTGGGGTTCGAGGCATCAATGCCTCCCTGAAAAAAAATTTAGGGTTCCTATTTTCTTAGAGAATGGTAAAACCCTAATACAGCTATCCTTGGAAGTTGCCCTAAAAAGGAAAGCGCATGATATAAGTGTTTTTTAGGGTTACAAGAAAGGATAAAAAAAGAGTGTATTGTTGGTATGATCTGGTGCTACTGGATTTGTCTTAGAGTGTCGATTGTCTCCTGAAAGAACTTGCATTACAAGTGTGTTATAATCGTTGTGTTGAAGATAATACATTGTGCAGGTTTTGGAGTGCTGGGGTTTTTTACCGAAAGGTTTTCCCCAGGGTAAATCATTGTGTCATTCTCTATTTTCTGTATGCATGGCATGTGGCTAAAATATCTTTGTTAAAGTAGTTAATGAATCTAAAATTGTAAGGATTTAAAAGAATTTGCACAATACTTTCCTATAGAGATTAATGTAGGAAGTTGTTTCCGCACCTGAGTTTCCTTACAATAATAGTGTAAGCATGCCATTCTAGGGTTAGTCCAGTTTCTAGATCTTCTTATCCATTTCCTCATATAGTTAGTAGCTATATGTCCATAGCTTCCACATGTTGTGCAATTTACCCAAATCTTGTAATCCCAAACCCTATGTACATTACTAACTCTTCTTAGTTGATATGCATTTTCTTGTTCTTTAGGTTTCCATACTTTCTTTATCTTTTTCTTTCATTCATGAAATGTGTGGCCATGTATGTTGCAAGTAGGACAATGTTTTTCCATGTAAGATTTCTTCTTTGGTTTGTTCAGCTTAGATCTACATTCATGTGCTTTGTGTCCATGCTTGTTACAGTTATAAAAATTACCTATGAATATAGAAGTAGTTTTAGGAATACCTTTTTCTTTTCTCTTGCAAACATTTGATGTGTGGCCTAGTTTTCCACAATGATTGCATGAATGCTTCTTCAGTCTTGGATTTGTGTAGACACTCCTTTGATCAACTTAGTTTGATGATTCTCCATGCTTGGTATACCCTAAACCAGTATTGTTTTTGAGTCTTCTTTGTCAAAAATTCATCCATTCTTTTTGTACGATTTTCAACTTTCTTGATCGTATCATTATGTTGTTGTTGAATCTTCACTTCACGCTTCGGTTTCTCATTTTCTTCTTTTAGTTCACCCATAACTTCCAATTTTCCAGCAAGTTTCATGTTCACTCAGTTGGCCTCATATCTCATAAGAACTATTTGATTGGTGATCTCAAGATTATGTTCAGTAAGTCTCTGTATCTTAGATTGTTTCTCTTGTAAATTTTCAGTAATATTTCTCCTATCATCAATAGCCAAAGTTCTTTCTTGTTCAGCTTGTATTGCATTATTCATAACATCAATCATTCTTACCATTTGTGTCTCTTGACCAATTTTTAGTACTTTCACTTGTTCAGTCAGATGTTGATTGATTTCATTTAGATCTACAATGGTTCCTTCAGATGTGTCAAATATACTACCCAGATCCAGATGAATCAAATAGGTCAGTGTCTCTTCTTCATGATAGTCAGTTTCATTGTAGCGAGATGCCATGACTTTTATTTCAGCCAATAACTCTTTCAGTTTGTTTCTTTCCTCTTTTTATTGCTCAAAGAATTTCTATATTTGCAACTTCTGATTCTCAATATTTTTATCAAGCTTATACCTTTCCATTGTAAGATCTTTTCTCTCAAGTGATTAAACTTTTTCAAATAAGAGAACTAGCTCTGATACCAATTTTTGGAATAATGGAAGGGTGTGTATTGAGAGGGGAGGGGTGAATCATTACCCTTAAAAACTTTTACAAATTAAACCTTAGTACTCATTACTTGCATAACCAACCATTGTAGATTTTCTACTTCATGCATGTAAACAAATATTGAAACATTCATGAAACTCATTTACACAACACAAGTATTTGATCATGAAAAAACCCTTGTTAGAAGGTAAAAAATGTGGTGGGGATGAAACCCACAAAGCTTCACTATCTGCAGAATGGAAGGTGCATGTTAGGGCTCCAAGTTTTGATCACTTCTGATGATCTTTCTCTATTAGGAGTAACATGCCAGACTTATTAAGTCTACTCGGTTAAGATGTTTTAACAACACAATGTATGTGTGCACTCGGTTAAGAGATTTAAAAAAATACTGTTAAGTCTACCTTGATAAAGGATTTTAATGTTTTCTACAATTGTTAGAGAGTAAAAAATATATGACCTAATTGCTGCAATCTCAAATTGTTGATTAAAGATCCATTAAGTACACAAAATATATCACCTTATTATGATGGATAATACCTTTATTTTTCTCGGTAGCCTTGTATGTTGTTCTTTATAAACTTAATTCTCCTTTATCTATCCTTGTGTATGAAACTCTCTATCTGATCCATAGATATCCTTGGCGGCTACAATCATATCAATCTTGATTAATTATTACATCTATATACAAAAGATTTGACCTAATTAGGTTTCACGCTTTTCTTGAAAAAAAACTCTAAGATCAAAGGTTTACAACTTGACCTTGATCTCCTAGTTTGCATGAATACAATCAGTTAACTAATTACATCCACAATTAATGCTTTTCTTGATCCACAAAAATGGTTATCCAGCTAAGAAAAAATTTGTTTTAAAGATTAAATTGCTTTAGCTGACATGTAGGTGAGATCTAATTTTCTCGGTGAAATGTTGTCTGTCGGTGTCGACTGGTGCTTGGTGATGGATTCGTAGACTAGTGCTCAGTGATTTTGCTTGGTTGATATACTTCTCAGTTGATTGTGCTATCGCTCAGTGTTCAAAACATTTCAGTGATCACTGGGCTCAGTGAGTGTTGTCGCTCGGTGATCATGACCGACCAACCAAAACTGTCTACTTATATACTAATGACAACTTTTGGTCATTTATGGATTATCACTTATAACCTTATTTAACTACTCTAAAACCCTACTAGACCCTTTCCTATCATTGACCGATTAATATCATTATTTTGGTCCTATGGTCCCTTTAGGACCATTAGGACAATTTTCCATTACATCATATTTATTACATTGAAAGGCCATAATTGGCTCCAAAACATTATATTTTATCCTTGAGGACCTTGTAACTCCATCCTCTAACTCTCTTTCCTTCATGTCTACACTTTGTCTATGAGGTGCTCCTACACCAAATTGTAATACTAAGCTTGTACCTCATTCTATGGTTGTAATGTGTATTTTTCTAAAAAATCAAACAATGATATAATAGTGCCAATCAAGAAATATTTCATACACATTTTGAAATTTTGATCCAACTGCTGAGTCCTGTGACTATGCCTTGCATACTTGTAGAAAATATTTTCCTTAAAATCTGAAATAAATCAGCATCACTGCATTCTTTTGTAACCAACTCATATCTATAACCTTCACCTCACTCTTAAAAGTATACTTGATTGTCTCATATCTCTTTTTAATAAAAAAATTATTTTCAAATTTATGTTCTATACCCTCATGAAAACAAGGAAAAAACTTTACAAGCCACCACATTGTGAGCACTTATTTAAATAATCATTTCTACAGAAAAAGAATCCATCACCTCTAGGACATAAAAATAGATCTAGCAATTATCTTGACGATTTTAGAAGTTTCATTGGGCCACACTCTTGCAAAATTTTGTTAGTAGTAAAATTAGAATAAATATAGCATAATATTTCATGGCACAATGAAACTCCACATGGTATTCGCAACAAAAATTATTATGAATCTTAAGAGGTACACAATAAAATAGATTGAGAGATTAAAAATCCCTCTGCAAGATTTGAAAATTTGAATGTGTTTCATATAATAAATTGAACAATATTGTTTTTCTTGCTTCCAAGAAATATTTAGGATGCAGTGTGCGGTCTCAATTGCCAATTCTTAAATTTGAAACATCCTTTGCATTGGGTGATACTCTAGAGATAGAGTGAAAAAATTGCTAAATTTCCTCCTTCATACTATTAGTTAGCTTCTTATCAACATGTGGAAGCCTCCCACCAAAATCTCATGTATCATGTGTAAGAGGATAGTCAAGTCTTTCTCTTCTTACAAGTGCTCTATCCAACTTTTTATGATTTATGTTTAAATCAACATAAGTTTGTCTCATAAACGAGCCTTTCTCAAATGATGTATTACCAAGGAGGTTGTAATCACTCTCCAAGAAGCTCTCTTATATTTTTCTTTTCTATTATTTCCAATAGAATTAAGAGCATTAAAAATATTTTTGATAATAATAAAAAATTTCTTTATCTTCTTGTTCATACAAATCTTCAATTTGGCTAGCAAAGGTCTCATCTTTTGTATCTTTAGAAATTGTACTAAAATTTGGCATTACTCAATCAATCTCTTATTGCTAAATTATTGCTTGAAAAGTTTCATATCCCAAAAGTAAATGATTCTTTTTGACCTCTTATCTTCAAAATTGTCTATAATATTCTCGTCAATTTCAAGTAACCATTTTGGGGTTCTTCAAAGCCATGAATTTGGGATTTGTCTGTCTTCCACACAAGGGACTTCATTTCTCATGTAATTTGGTGATACATAACATTCACTTGGTTCAACATCTTCATTTTAATGTAAATTCCAACATTTTCACCGTCAATATCAATTCCCATATTTTCATTTACAAACTCAATATCATGTTGAACATTTTGAATATCAATTTCAACATTTTCATTCCCAACTTTAATATCTTGTTCAACATTTTCAATATCAATCTCTACATTTTTATTTTTATTTTCAAAATCATGATCAATATTTTCATATCCATTCTCCTCTTCACTTGAAATAAAACTTACGAGTGGAACAAAGGCCTCACCCTCACCGAAATTTGACATACCTTGTCTTCTCTTCCTATAACTTTCTCTATATTGTTATCTATATGCTTCAATTTAGTCTTTTGTAAGTTTTCTCTTACATTTTTCTTTTCAACGATTCTTGCTCCTCATTATACCTCCCAAAAGATGCTGAAAATGATTGCTAATGACAAATTTGTGTCAAATATTCTCGTAAAAGCATATGTTTTCTCTTTTTGTCTAAAAACCCATGTTTGTTGCCTGCAAAAAAAAATGCAGGGAAAGTTGGAATGCTCAAAATGGATCACTATCCTCTTTTGTGTGGCCTAGGTATCAGATGTCGAATATTATTAGATATTAGATAATATCCAATATCTGATACTTAAGCATATCAAATATTAGATATTTTTTTATACCTAATATATATTCTATAGGGAGCCAATAAAATCCTTAGTCAAAGGTATCGGATATCAGATAATATCTGATATCTGATACCTTTTCACTAATGCACCAAAGATTTCACATAGGTGCACTTCCTCAAAGGTATCATATATCAAATATTACCTAATATTTGATACCTAGATAAGGAACAAGAACTCATTTATATACACATGTAATACATGATATATTTATATATAATATATAATATATAATATAATATAATACATTATATAATATAAATGTACATATATACTATAATTTCCATAGTTTAGAGAGAGAGAGAGAGATCTTCTAGAAGCACTATATATAGGAGAGAGTTGGGTACAAATAAGCATATACAAGGTGTTAGGGATAGCGAGAGAGGTAGAACTATAAATAGAGGGTAAGAGTGTCCAAATGGGATATTATACGAGGGATCCGTGGAAACATAATTTGTTTAATAGAAAAAATTATATATATATATATATATATAATATCATATTATATGTATTAGTAATATATAAAAATAGTTATATATTAAATAAAATATATAACAGAATATTTTAAATATTATACATAATAGTAATATAATAATTTAATATCTTATAGGGGGTTAACCCGGCAACATGATGATAGTTGTGAACCCTTTTAATAGGGTGGTCCAATGCTCGAATCCTACTAGCCCCAAACATGCACATATTAAGTCATTTCATGGAATGATGAATGAAAAAAGGAATAGACACGCATACACAGTCATTGATAGTGGACTGTGCACACACAGTAAACGTGGAGAGGATGATGCCATCTTTGTGTTGAGCAGGGCTATTGAGTGATAAGAGTGGCATAGATGAAAAAAGGAACTGACAATAGGAAGATAATATGGCTAACCTGGGTAGTCAACGAGAAATATATGAAGAAGCATAGCACAAGGGATTTATAAAGGTGTAGATCGAAGAGATAGAGAGACATAAGGTGTGGAGCAATAAGGAGTTCAAATAAAGGAGAGATAAGGATAGATTAGAGGTTATATAAATAGAGAATCAAAATCTAGGAGGTGTTAATGCCTTGGAAGCCACATAAAAATACCACCATGGGCATGGGTTCTCCCAAATGTGATCCCACTAGTTCAAAGCTTCCAGTCAAAAGTAATTTGTTGATAAAAAAATCAATATATATAATATTATACATAATTGTATAAGAGGTTATAATATATTATATATGATAATATTATATACTATATATTATATATATATATTATATATTATATGTTATATATTATTTATTATGTATTATATTTATATAAATAAACTAGCAAGAATCAGATATCTAAAATGGGATATCTGATGTTTAGAAATATTGGATATTTGATTATATATGATATCTGATATTAATGAATATTGCATATTATCTTATATTCGTGACCTCTGACACAAATCTAGAGCCTTGGGATTTTCCTTAGGGATTGCTTTGGGATTTGGCTAAGACATGTAAAACTTGGAAAGTTAACACAAAAAATTTGTTTAGGTATTTTCCTTTCTTTTTCAAACTTCACCCATGTCGCTGACAAATATTTTTTACCCAAAATTGATGAAATGAAAAGAGTTTCTTAAGGAGATTCTCAACTTTCTAGCAATGTAAATTATGCCTTATTTAGAATTTAATAAATAATAATTATTCATTTTCTATTTAAACTAAAACTAAAGTCATGATTGATAGATTGATTGAAAAACATTTATAACTTTCATACGATATCGCATTTTTTGAATCAAAAATATGTGTCATGTTCCATTCTTTGCATATTATAGGTTTTAAAAAGTTAAATTTCATAAAGTTTGGACCAAGTTATGGTGATTAGACACATGATTTTTATATTTTTAAAAATTAGTAAAAAAATTCATAATTAATTATTTACTCAAAAACAAATTACAAAAAAATAGTGTATCACATTTGGACATGAGTCTTCTACTTATATCTAGAATCTTATAAAAAATATTATGATTTTATTGTGGTAGGGTGGTCAGACATACACTTGCTTCTTATCTTTTTCTCAAAATTTTAGTGTTGAAATTTCAAATTTTCACCCAATAGATTTTTTTTAGAAAAAAACTAGTAGCTATTCTATTCTTACATATTTTTGAAATAATGTTGATAACCTGTTCAAACTTTTACGTCAAGACGCCTAACTTTGTTTTTTCTGAATTATCATTGCCACTTAAAGGCCTCGTTTGGCCCACCATGATCTTACACATACCCCCATCAAAGTAAAGTTTTCATTCATTAGAGGATGCAATTGTAGATACTAACTCATCTTGAAAGTCAGATAATAAAGGGTGATCATCTTGAACTAGGGAACCTACGAGTTGATCAATTGTGACTTGTACTTTTATTGTTTTTTGATCCATGTATTCAATGTCAAACTCTCTTAGGATCATACCCATTTAGCTAATCGCCCTGTGGAGCTTGCTTTTTTTAGTAAGTATTTTAATGGATCTATTTTTTCTACCACTAGTGTCTTGTGATTCAACATATAGTGTCTAATCTTCTAGGCAGTGAAGACAATTGTGATACATGCATGCTCAATGGGGAATAATTTAGTTCATACTTGAAAAGTGTCTACCTAATATAATATAGTACTCTCTCTTTTCCTTCTTCATTGTGTTGTGCTAAGTGAGATCCTAGTGTTATTACTCTTATTGAGATATACAAAAATGAATGGTTTGCCTTCAATGGGAGGCATCAGGACTGGCAGAGATAGTAGGTAATCTTTAAGTTGTTGAAATGTCTAGTGACATTTATCATTCCATCAAAAATTTACACCCTTGTGAAGAAAATATTGAAAAGGGTGACAATTATCATCCAATTGTGCAATGAATCTCCAATAATATTATAGTTTTCCCTAAAGGCTTCTCAGTTGTGTTAGATTGGAAGGTAGAGGCATATCCATTATTTCTTTCACCTAGGAGTTTTCCTAATATTACTCCAAAGGTACACTTCTTAGGGTTTAGACAAAGCTTATACTCCATTCTAGAAAATATCATATATATGATATCTAGATGACTGTATCTGGTGAATAATTTTCATAACAAGTCATCGGCATAATCTTCCATCAACGTAAGCATAAAATCATGAAATATTATTGGCATTTCTCTTTGGTAGGTAGATCTAGCATTTTTAAGGTTGAAGGGCATCACATTCCAACAGTATGTTCCCTAGGAACATGTGAAGTATGTTTTGTGTTGATCTTCAAGGGCTATTGTGATTTGATTATAGTCATAAAAGTCATCCATTACTAATAACATTTCATAACCAACTACCATTTCCACTATGATGTCAATGTTTGGTAAATGGAAGTCATCTTTAGGATATGCTTTTTTTAGGTCTCAAAAATTAGTACAAATTATAATGTATCAATTCTAACACATATAGTAATCACCATAACACCTCTCACCATTTTGCATCTTGCATTAGTAAAAATATTGCCTGCATACTTGAATCTATTAATTTCACAGAATAGAAATTTTTTTTTAGACTAGCAAGATGTCCCACACCATTAATCATTCTTCTTCTACCATCAAAAAATGTCATTCTAACTTTACCATGACAAACAATATTTAAATGATAATTATCACTCAATTAAACCTTACCTCCATCAAATTCTTTGTACTCAAAAAACTAATCTTTATTAGAGTTCATATGAAAATATGAACCTGGGTCAATTAACCATGCATGAGTGGCCAAAGCTACAATGAATGCACCACCATCTTCCTTGTTATACTCAAATTCATAATCAAATATATTCTTTTTATTCTTCTTTTCTTCTTTGCAATCCTTATGAATCTGTCTGAACTTACTACAAATCCAACATATAACTTTGTAATTTTCAAGATATCTGAATCTCCCCTAGATTTCAATTTATTATGCTTCTCATTCTTCTTTCATTTTTCCTTAAGTTTTCCATGAACATCTAGGGCCTCCTCGGCACTGATGGATACCTTCATCATTATTTGTTTAGAAATAAAATAACACACCACATATTTAGTCTTCTAAATAGAAGAGCTACTATTGATTTCCATAACAAGAGAATCCCATTAATTAGGCAAAGAAAAAAAAAAGATCTAAAATTTTTCCTTCTCATCCATCTTGACACTGATTGAAATAAATTTAGCCACTAATATATTGAATTATTCATGGTGATATGTAATTTTTCCACCCTCCATCCTTAACAAATAAATTTTCTTCCTCGTAAAATTTTATTTACTAAATATTAGGCTTGATACATCTTACCAAGCTTCTTTCATAGCTTCTTTGTAGAGGAATCTTCATAGACGTTGATTAGAATAGATTCCACAAGGTACAATCTAATAAAACCCTTGGCTTTATGGTCCATAATATCATATTTAGTAATATTATCTAGATCTATAGGTCTCATGACATTCTCGTCAATGAGATCCTACAAATCTCAATCTATTAGCATATCCTTCATCTTCAACTTTCACATTTAAAAATTATTTCTAAAAAATCTCTCTGCCTCAATTCTCCCTAACAAACTTGCATTTGAAAATTCATGCAAAAAGATTACAAAGTATCTTCTACAAAATCTCCCATTCAAAACTGGATTAGTTTAAAAATCTCAACAACCCACAACTAAAAACAAAGGTAATCAGGCTCTGATACCACTTGTAAGGAAATCAAGGTAGCAGAACAACTTCCTAAACTAATCTTGAGAAGAGGGATATGTAAAACCTATCTCATACCTTTACAATAGTTATAGAAATTTAACATAAATAATATGCATACCACAACACAATAATTACATGGGAAAACCCTTTCGAGGTAGAAACCCCACACTCCAAAAGCCACCCAATATATTATTCATAAATCAATAACAGATTACAATAAACTTGTAAATTAATATTCTCATGGGAGTAGTACAAAAAATATATATGAATGTAATTAAATATATATAAGAATCTTACACCTACCCTCCATCTCATGTATTTAATATATAGGAGATACATTCCATGAAACCCTCAAACAAAATTACAAAACCATGGGCTAAAAACTTCTTTAAAAGTGGTGCCCATCTTATCTGTAATCAAATATGTGTATGATGTGTTGAAAAACACCCAATAGCACATGTAAATCACTTTTATAGCTTATTTATGTATTCAAGACATTTCTATATTTCCTATTTCAAGAGACCCAACTTTTGGAGGCCATAACTTTTGAACTAGGTGTCCAATTGACAAATCATTTGAAGTGTCAAAAATCTCGCAATGTGATCTATCAAGATATAACCAACTAAATTTTTTATAGACATTTTAAGGCCATTTTGAAGCCTCTAAGGCCTTCAAAATTGAGTTTGTAAAATTTCTTTGGTAACTTCAAAATATAAACTTTAATATCTTCAAATCTAGACATTGTCTTGCCACAAAAAGTTATCGTCGTGCTTAACTATCCCATTCAAAAATTTGGACAAATTTTAGGGAAAAGATATGCTCAAATAAAAAATTACTACAAATAGAACTATATGTAAATATAATATTGGGATATATTTTCCTAACATAAACAACCCAAGTTCCTGTTAGGAATAAGGTGTCTCAACCTTGGATAATTCCTATTCTTATTATTTGTTTTGTAAAATGTATTTCTTGCAAATAATGTTGATGTGTCGGCATCTTGAATTGTGTGTAAGGAGATCATGGCTAAAACGGTTACGATGAATTCCTATGACACGTAAGAGCTATGTTAGGAAGATTCAATGACAGGTGAAGACATGTGGCAACTGATAAATGTGAGTACTGTACACTCTTCCCCAATCGTGGGGTTGGGTTTCCTATTTTCT
>MU218165.1:362754-377420 GCA_018584345.1 Thuja plicata | reverse complement strand
AAACCCTTCTGGTTGTTCAATGTATACCTCTTCTTCCAGTATTCCATTTAGGAATGCAGATTTGACATCCATTTGGTATACCTTGAATCCTTTGAATGCAGCATAAGAAAGTAAGATTCTAACTCCTAGTATAGCAATGGGTGCAAAGGTTTCTCCATAATCAATACCTTCTTCTTGTGCATACCCCTTGCATACTAACCTTTCTTTGTTTCTTGTGACTTCTCCATTCTCATTCAACTTGTTTCTGAATATCCATTTGGTATCAATGACATTCTTGCAATTAGGTCTTGGTACTAGTGTCCATGTAGTTTTCTTCTCAATCTGTTCTATTTCTTCATTCATAGCACTGACCCATTCTTCATTCTCAAGTGTAGTATTGACAGATTTAGGCTCAAAATCACAAAGTAAAAATCTAGTGTTTAGTGACTTACTTCTTGTTCTAATTCTAGCCTTCTTGTCTCCTATGATTTGATTATGTGGATGATGTCTTCTGACATACCTGAAAATTTTTGGTTCAGCTCTTTGTCCATCATTCTGATCATCTTCTTGACCTTCACTCTTATCTCCATCGCTTGGTACATCATCTTGAGTATTATCCTGATTTTTGGTAATTGCAACCTGATGGTCGGGTGCAACATTCTGTTGCTTAGGAGATATACATTGTTGCTCAAGTAGAGTGTTAGGTTCTTCAGTATAAACAAACCTTTTGTAGTCCTCTGGTTCTCTTCTTCTTTCCTTATCATTCTTTTATGCAAATTCATCTATCTTTACATTTGCACTTTCAATGATCTTGTTAGATGACTTGTTAAGACATTTATAAGCCTTGATTTTGGTGGAATACCCTCGAAAGAGACCTTTATCACTTTTGGATTCAATCTTTCCATTTCTATCATCCTTCAAAATATAACATTGACTACCAAAGATTCTGAAGTAACTTACATTGGGTGTTTAACCATACCAAAGCTGATAGGGTATCTTCTTTGTGTCCTTTTTCAATTTTACTTTATTTAATATGTAGACAGCAGTACTGATAGCTTCCCTCCAGAAGGTTTGAGTGATGCTTTTCTCCATCATCAATATTCTTGTACAGTCAACAATTGATCTATTTATTCTCTCAGCAATTCCATTTTGTTATGGTGTTCTTGGTGCAGAAACATGTCTTGTAATTCCATGCTCATTACAAAAATTACTAAATTCATCTAAAATAAATTCCCCTCCTCTATCTGACCTTAAGCATTTTAATTTCCTATCACTTTTTTTTTCTACCATAGCCTTATACCATTTAAACATCTTGAATGCTTTTGATTTATCTTTTAAGAACATAATTGTCATCATTCTAGAATAATCATCAATAAAGAGAATAAAATACCTATCTCCATAGTAACTCATTGTCCTCATGGGTCCTGTTGGTACTCAAAAATACAACATGGGTTTTTGAGTACCTTGTTAATTATTGCATTCTGACTCCTTGTGAGTGCTTTTTGAGCTTATTTTCCCAAATACAAATCTGAATTTTTTCATGCATATAAGGGGTTCATCACTCTTTTTTAGGCATAAGAAGACATCCTAGATCAGCAGATTCAAGTTTTGAGTCATTTAGGGATGTCTTGTTTTGAGCACTTGTCATTTTTTCATATGTTGATTATAGTGTCAAATTGATGTAACTTGCCTACTTTGCATCTGAATATCTTGCATCCTCTTAGGTCTCATGGGTCACTACTTTGGGAATGTTTTACATGCATATCATTGATATTATATCTCAGAACCCAAGATCATTCAAGTCTGTTTTATGGGTTTTTAGTTTCCCCAAAGTTGGTCCTACAGAAGTCTTGTTTCTCTGTCATACCCAGATTTCCGAATAGCCTACTTTGAGGTCTTCCAAGTTGTATCTGGTTTAATTCCCTACATAATTTATTGTTCCCCCATGTTGTAAACATGAAAGTGTACTCATTTGAAGAGTTTCATACTCGTGCCAATCTAGTTGTCCACTTTTCCAACTTGATTCCAAATCCAAATTCTGCATATTTAGTGATCTTAAAATCAGAAAAGTTGTAAGGTGCTAACTTTCCAGATTTGTACCAGTCAATTAGTTCACCTTCATTGCAAGTTATTTAAGGATTCATGTTCCATGTCTAAAGGAGAATCAATTCCCAGAGGTTTAGATTCTAAAGTTTCTTCTTGGTGACTTTATGAATTCAGTATGAAATACAGTTTGTGCAATTTGCAGTGCAGAATAGAATTGAAGTTTACAGAATGGTTATTTTCAGAAGGTCGTGTCTTCTTTTCAGATGATTGTTTTGAGGTGTGAATTGTTTCCTTACACTCCTTGTAGCTAGATGTGTTACCTGGACCAGTGGTGAGACCTCAACGTATGATTTTATATGTTTACAAAGGCTAGTCCTAATGCAGTTTCTACTGATTTTCAGTTTGCACTATGAGAAGTTTTACAAGGAGTCAACTTTGTGGATTAGCATCTCAGTGTCAGATGGTCTCCATACTGAGTGAATAGGTTTTCTAAATTTTGGGTGTGTACCTCTGCAACCATGGTGGATTTCAAAGCTCAAGGTGTTGATTAGTATTATTATGAGGCCAATTCTAAAATCAGTTTCCATCAGTTCAACAAGAGTTTTTGCAATTTGTAGTAAGTGATGTAGAGGTTAAGATTTCACCTCTTGTGTCATCAAGTGAAGTTGCAGGGAAATAGCCATGGAATTGATTCAAAGTAATAATTTGTTTAGATCACTTTGAAAATGTTTTAATACATTAGTAAAGAATTGGTACAACAAGGAAGCATTCCAAAAACACTTTCAAAAAATGCATTGAAGGCACATTATTTCACACCATAAAGGTTTTAAACCAGGACAGCGAGATGTGCTATTCAAATTTATGTATGACAAAATATATGAGCCAGCCATATTTTTGGGAGCTTATCAATGAGCCTCGATGTATGTCAGATCATTTTGGTCATGCACTTCAGGCATGGATTGAGGAAATGACAAAGTTTCTTAAAGTCAATAGAAAATAAATATCTTCTCACTATTGGACTGGAAGGCTTTCTATGAGCGGTTTAATCCTAGTAAAGAAGTGAATCCTAGATATTGGGCTACATCACTTGTTTGAGATTTTATTCATAATTCACAAGTTGAAGAGTTTTGATTTTTCCTTTGTTCATGCTTACCCTGATAGTGTGGATGAATATGAGCAGTTGGTGAGAACATCAACAAACAAACATCTTTGTTTGGGTCAAGTACATATCTTTTATGTTGTCCCTTGTAGATGTTGAGAAGGCACGTGCTATTGCTGAGAAGGCCTTGCAAACAAAAATGAAAAACAAAGGAGGTAGTGTGTGGAAATGGAATGAAAGATTTTAAACTTTCATACCAATGTAATTGGCAAGTGTAATTAAAACATTGCCTGCATAGTTTTAAAGGAGACATTTTAAACTTTTAAAATATTGCAAATACAAACCTATGCACATGCCAGTGGGGGTGTGTATGATTTCAACTGAGGAAATTGAAGGTTTTAAAAGGTAAAAATAGCAAAGCATGCTTCCTACGCAGCCTTTAGAGGGAGATTTTAGAGTTAATGCAAACACCATTCCATGGAGGAGTTAATGTGCAGATTTTTATGGAGGATTGGGTAAAGTTTTGAGAACTTTAAAAATAGAAAAGTACAATGCAAGAGAGGGTGTCTATGCAGCATTTTAATTGGAGAAGTTTTATACATTTGAAAATAGTAGACAACATGAAAGCCTGTGCAGACAAAGAGGAATGGCGGAGAGATTTTTTAAAAAGTTTTAAGTAAATGCAAAAAGTGAAACCACGGCAAGGGGAGCCCAACCATATGGAGGAAAATGAAGGTATTTACCAGCAAGAAAATAATGTCATGGATGAGCAGCACTTGGAGGAAACCTTCAAAAACTTGAAAATGCAAGAGCATAGCCAGTCACATTTTTGGTCATATATCAAAAACTAGGAACTGGGTCGGGCTAATTTTTGGATATGATTGAAATGACCATGCTTGAAATCTAAAAAAAAAAAATTAGACTAATCTGAGTTGAAACATAAAATTTATGGCTCTCTAAGTATTGGGAAAAAAAGCAAAGTTTGAAATGTGCAAAGGCATATATCCCACATTACTCAGGTTTGCGTTTTTTTTATATTTATATACTAAAGCACTAGTATTATGAAATAAGAAAGAATCCAAGAGCCTTATGGTGGCCCCTTGGCTGGAGGTTTCAAAATACTAGTGGGCCCCATTATTTTGAGCCAAAATCTGAAAATGCTTTAAAACATAGAGGGATTTAGTCCCACATCACGCGCAGGTGATTGGCACCTTGATTTCTGTGCCCGCAACCAAAGGGAAGAAATTTTGCAGACATGTGGTGGTGATGACATGGTAGGTGGACACATGGTGGCTAGTCATGAATTTGGGAGATAAAATGAGATAACCGCCAAAAATCATGAGACTTGGAGACTAACCGCCAAGTTAACCACTAGATGTTAGTCGCTAGGTTGTCAGATGCTGGCAGTTAGTGCAAAAACATCAAGAGACTTGGAGACTAACTCCAGTCATGTGGTTGCCAGATATTAAATGCTAAGTCCCAAACATCTGGAGACTTAGAGACAAGCTAGTCACCCAGTCTCCATAAGAAACCATGGTTAGCAAAAACATCAAGAGACTTAGAGACTCCATTGTGCAGGTTAACTATGGTTGAGGCGCAATTAAAGTGCGGTCAGATGAGATCTAGAGACTTGGAGACTAACTTAGTCTCCAAATCTCCCAATAAACCCATGGTTAATAAAAAATATCATGAGACTTAGAGACTAAGTTAGTCTCCAAGTCTCCAAACAGACTTGAGGTTAAGGAAAAGATCATGAGATCTAGAGACTGCTTGGTCGCCAAGTCTCCAGATGAGTAGGGGTTAAAAGTGAGTTAAGACCAAAATAAATAGCGAATCAGTGCATGTCAAGTGTCAAAATTTGGTGGCTTCTGGGCTTAAAATACAAAAAATAAAGATTTCAAGGAAATTTAAATATTGTGCAAAGTTTTAAAAGTTCAAATGTATAGTCTGATGCAAATTATTTTTATTTTTCAAAGATTTGAAAAATGCATTCCTGGAAGTTTGCTCAGAGATTAAAAATCAGATTTGCAAGCAAATAAGATCATATTTTGAAATCATATTCAAAGGATATTTTAAGAGGATCAACTCATATTTTGAGCAGATTTTGAACAGAGAGATTGGAAATCAAATTTGCACAAAATGAGACTATATATATATATATATATATATATATATATATATATATATTATTGCAAAACTTGAAAGAGAAGCTTTCCCGGAGGATTTTTATCAGGCAGTTGAAATCAAATTTTTGTAAAAGATGATCAGATTTGAAGATTTTCTCAGGGGATAAGAATTAGATTTTGAGATCAAATATGTGCAGAAGATAAAGTCAGTTTTGGAGGATACTTGCAGAGAATGGTCAGATTTTTTGAAAGGATAAATTCAAGTTTTGAAGAGACAAGATTAATCAGACTATAAAGAGATAAATAAAATTAGAGTTTGAAATCACCGATGACAACTAAGATCATATTTTTCTGGGAGAAAGGACAGGTGTTTATCAAGCATGATTCATAGGGCTTATTATGCTTCTATTTATTCTTTTCTTCTCTTAGTTTTAGGGGTTCTTTTTTTTGCTCTATTTTTGGGGGCTCTGAGCCTGTTCAGTCTCCTAAAAAGTTTGAGAGCAAGTTCCAAGTTGTAGAAATTTTACTGTGAGGTAGATTCCTAATTTTCATATATCTTAAGCTTCTTGTCTGGATGTATTGAAACAAAGCATATTGATGAAATATAGTGCAGTTCCTATTCTATATGGTTCTGTCTCTTTATATTTTGTTTATGCTCTTGTATGTTTTGTTTGTAAGGCATCTAAAACATACCGGTTATAAGGTAACTTGTCTAATTACTTGTGATTTTCTTTCAAGGAAAGAACTAAGTTTCTCAAGTAATTTTAGAGAGCAAAACAATGTTGTAAGGATTTGATGCAATGATATAGAAATGATAAGATAGTTTGTAAAGCATTCAATCTTAGCTGCATATAGTTTGTAAGGAATTCTATGGTATTTCCTTGATTTGTTTTTGTGGATTTATATTTTTATTGATTCTTTTCCAAAGGAACAGGCACTAGTCTAGGGTTTGATAAGAAGTGATTTCTTCATCCAATAACATCAGTCAAATATACTTTAGATAGTAAAAACACATAAGTTGAATTCAAGTGGATTGTGTCAACCAAAGACAATTCAATTTGTTGATTCCTTCAAGATTGAATCAAAAGGTTATCCTTCCTTGAGTTAAAACTTAGAAAAAGAAGAAGGATGAACATCCTTATGCCACTTTTATTTGTTATTACAGTCATAGTTTTCCTTGACAAGCTTTGTTTCATATTGTTTTTAGTCATTTGAAGAGTGGTATTTTGTTGATCTAATCATAAACATAATAACATAGCAATGAAGACCTTATCCACCATTTGAAGTTTACTTGAAATATAGTAAATAATCTAGGCAATACTCGCCTGAGTCCTATGGAGCTCAAAGAAGAAGGAGGATATTATCAAATCCTCATTAATTAGGATTTTCTTGTAGCATATAGGAGTTTCACATTCAATTATTCGAGTATATTGTCATCTTAAGAAGGACTTGCAAGAAAAATCCCTAATAGGTCCACATAGATCAGTATGGACTAATTCTAGAATAGCATTAGATGCATGAGTTTTACTCTTGAAACTAGACTTTGTCATTTTAACTTTTTGACAGTTCTTGCACATGATATGCTCGGGCTTTGTCATGATCAGTAAGCCTCTGAATTTTCTTTTATTACTTATCTTTATCATGTTGTCAAAAATTACATGACATAATCTCTTATGCCACAACCATACGTCTTTGTTTTTAGCTATCAAACAAGTGGTGTTAATGTCATCAAGATAGAAAAGGTTCCTATTTGTCTGCTCACCGATTCTGATCAACCTTCCTGATTCATTAAAGATATTTTCCTTCTTATTCTCAAATTCTACTCGATGACCTATATTGTTTAGCTATGAAACAGTTAATAGATTATAATTCATTCCTTTTACCCAATAAGCATTCTCACATTTGATCAAGTTATTCAATATTATGGTTCATTTACCTTCAACTGGACAAGGTGTTTCATGACCCATTCTTAATGAACCACCATTATAGTATTCAAAAGTTTCAAATTTTTGCTTATCACTGGTCATGTGGTGAGTGTAGCCACTATCTATGATTCAGGCATCATTCTTACTAGCCTTAGATATGAGTGTGGTTTCTACATACCTTTCTTCTTCTTCGTCTAAATCATCCTTCATGGCTACAAATACCATATCAATGTCTTCTTTAGATTCGGTGTCAGTATCATTAGCTTTGTTCTCAGCTAGGTAACAAGCTTTATTTACTTTTCCCTTGTAGTCTCAGGTATCTCTTCTTTCAGTTTGTTGGTTTCTTTAGTAATCTTTGTTATCACCTTAGTCAAAATTCTTTTCATGTGTTTTGTCATTACTTATGTCATCTTTTCTTCTGTTAGGACATCATGTAGCAAAGTGTCCAACCTCTTTACAATTAAAACATACAAGTGGTAATTTATCTTTGTATCTACCTTTGCCTCTCTGCAATATTCTTACCATTAGTGCTTCAATCTCATCAAGTCTTTGATCTTCATTATCACTTTCACTATCATTCCTCATAGTGTGTCTATGACTTGACTTACTTATTTTCAAATAATATTTGAATGAAGATTTTATAGATGGTAAGACACTATTATCAAAGCTATTCATCTCAAATGAAATCATTCTACCAATCAGACTATCTAGAGTAATTGTATTGTTTGCAACTACTCTCATTTCTTGTAAAGAAGAAACTCTAATAGCATATACAAGAAGTAAGGTTCTTAAGATTTTACTTACCACTGTCTCCTCTTCAAGTACACCTCCAACTCCTTGGATAGCATTGAATACCTCTTTGATTCTATAGCTATACTGAGTTATATTTTCTCCTTCTTTCATCCATAGGTCATCAAACCTCCCTCTTAGGATTTCTTCCTTGGCTCTTAGTATATTAGCATCTCCTCCATGTACCAGCTTCAACTTATCCCACATTTTCTTTGCAGAGGTGTAGGTTTTGACATCTTCAAACTCATCATCAGAGAGTGATGAAGAAAGTTCTATCATCATGCAATTATGCTCATGCTTTTCTCTTAATTTCTCAAGAGTATGAGGTCTTTTAGGAAGCACATATTCAGTATCAAGGTTTTGAGAAACATCATTACTAATACCTGATAGGTGGATTCTTATTCTACTTTTCCATGATGCAAAGTTATCTTTATTCAACTTGGGCACATCTCGTTTGTTCATCGTGTGATCTTTTAATAGGCTGTTAAACTCCCTTTCTAAGCACACAAGCTCTGATACCAATTGTTAGAAATAACTGAGAGGGGGGTGAATCAGTGGCCTCAAAAATATTCCAATAAATCAACCCAAAAACTTAGTACCACAATATTAATCCTCTAGTTATCTTTAGTCCTACAAGATGTATGCCTTCAAATATACTTATCAAATCACTACTACTTGGAGTTATCTTTAAAACCTTATTCTTTATGTTTACCGAATAGCAGTATTTCATTTACCAAAAAATTTTAAATTGCTTAGTGTATACTGATCATTCTAGACTAGTTATGTGTAATGCAAAACACTAAAGTAATGACTCATAAACACATTAACACATGGATTTTTAATGTGGAAACCCTGTTAAGGGAAAACTCACTTGGGACCGGTAACCCAAAATTTTCACTCTTCTGAAGTGATCTCGGTGAAGAGCCAACCTTGTTGAAGGTTACAAACACACTATTAGGTGTGACCTTGTTAGAGGATTTAAAATATTATTTTATCACTTGATATCGGGCATCTCTATGCTACCTTCTATGTCCAAACCCAGTGTAGTTTTTCAAATGGTATCTGGCATCTCATGTTATCTTCATGATCAAACTTTTTGATACTCCTTGGGATGTATCTCAATATAGAAAGGATCTTTAAATCTTGCTTCGTTAATAGAATTTCTGAATCAATGGTTAAACTAAAATAGTAAATGATTTGTTCACATATACAACTTATTCTCTGAAGATTTTTAGATCTATTGTAAGCTCATTAAACCATTCTGATCAATATATCTTTTCAATACCTTTGCTCCACTTTTTGTTTTGCTCGGTGATGTTGTGCTCTATTACTCGTTGTCCGTGGAAATCTTTAGCTCTTTCCTCATCTTGATTGATCAAGACTATATGAAGTTGTTGATCATCATTTTCTCTTCATCGTCCTCTTTTTCATTCACTCCCCTTAATTCATAATGAATTAATTTGTCTCTTTATAGACATAATATCATCGTTTCTCTCTTCTTGAATTTATTTTTGTTGGTGTGATCGACAATCTTATCCAATCTTGATTTAAATAATAAATCCTATTTTATCTCGTAGAAATCTTCTTTCCAACTAGATAAAACAACTTTAAATCTTTTACTTATCTCTGGATTTAACTTGTCGATTAAAACAATGTCAACAACCAGTTAAGTTTATCTTTAGCTCTGTCAGCTAGATATTTTGTCATTTCTAAACTCTAGTTAACTTTGGTGTTTTAACTCTTTGATAACTTCGGTCAACACTTCAGTTCTCCTCGGGCTTCTCCATTAGTGTTGTCTATCCTTTGGGCTTGTCTATCCATCCATTAACACTACAATTTTGGTCATCGGTAATGCTTGTGATTCTTCTCTTTGGTAATGCTCGTCAGTTTTTTTTCTCGAGCATCACTATGACTTAACTTGTAGTTATTTCTTTCCATCGAGTTCCACTAGCCGTCAGTGTTTGAACTCACTCAGTGAGTTCTACTCTTTTATGCATTACTAAAAGCATAATCTTTCTCTTTCTGATTCTCTGAAGTCTTTGACACTTTGATTATAATTGATTAGATTATATCAAGTTGACATCAATGACAATACAATCTATTAATTGATTTAATGTCTTGCATTATCTTTATGCATTTCGGTGATCAACTTAACATCTTCAAACATTCAATCAGTTACATGTCATCAGTATTTACAAAGATTACACTACATAAAATAAAAATTTAGAAACCTCATATCCAAGAAAGAAGATGTAACATAGAAGGTAAAAAATACATTATGCATACAACATGTTACTTTCCAATTGATAACTAATGCAAAATGTGCAATTGCCAATTATTACCAAACTTACATAAAAAAAAATATGCACCTACCAAAATGTAACACCACCTCCAAAGGAGCTCACATTCAATATAGACTCAACATGAAATAGAAATTGCATTTATGCACAATTCTAGCTCAATTAAAACCCTCCAAACTTGATTCTTCAAAGTGGACACCAACTTCATTAACAATAGTGATCATGTCATAGTTCATTTAACAAGCCAAGACACATGTCACAAATGTGCATCTCCTTGGAATTCCATTAAAAAATTATCTAAAATGAGCACTTGGGTGAGAAGTGTAAATAACCATGATCTCCTCACTTTATATGTAGTATTCTCCTCCCATATCAGTCCCACAAAATTATATGACAGCCTATAATGTTAGCACATAGGATATAATCAAATATAAAAATACAATCCAATAAAATAATACTAAGATTCAAAGATTGAGACACCTTAACCCCAAAAGTTTCCCACTTGTCAAAGACTTGTCAAGAGTCACTAGAAATAATAAGATTTAATTTTTTAAGATCCAAATGATGAAATCATACAATCAAAGTCATCCATTAAACTACATAAACCTCACACATGCTCGCATGCTTTAACAAAAAAACTATAAAAATGTCCAAGATGTCTGCCATATTAGACAAAAAAATTCCTTTCATACTCCAACATTCCACCTATGGAAAAATAAACAATCCAAGGTGTAGGTGTGCCAATCAAAAGAATACAATTATCAAATCCAAGTGATAATAAAAATATTGTTGGGAAATGAATAGGTTTGATATAAAATATTGTGAATATCAATCTCTATCCAATATACTAATCTCAAAGGATGAGATACAAGGCTTGGATAGCTACAACATGAAAATCTTAAACTCATATGCAAATTTCAAAATTAAGTTACCTTAATGTAGAGAACCATGAGTAGATATTTCTTCTTAATGATATCAAAAAACACCTTGTATATCACGCTTAATAAACTATCTTTTGTGAACTTACAACAGTAATAAATAATTATTAACATCAATATAAGTTAGCAACAAGGCATTTTGCATTTATTTGCCTCCTAATATAAGATGTTGTTCACTTCTAAAGATGTTAACCAGTCCATGAAAGAGGAAAGGGATAGTATTAAGGGAATCATCCCAAAAAAAGTGTCAGTGGAGGATGCTAGTTTTCTTGGTAAGGATATTACAGTTGAGGAGAATAATCATTCTATTCTAAAAATGAGTAATGATAATGTTAGTAATAACTGAGAGGGGGGGTGAATCAGTGACCTCAAAAATTTATCCTTTAAACTTTAATCCACCAATTATTACACCTCAGATTATTAAGTCCCTACAAGATGTATGCCTTGAAATACTTGAAACAAATGATTGTCTGTCGGTTTACCTTGTCTGTCCTTATTCTCCTTGATTACCGATAGACAGTAAAATGTATTTACCGATGCTCAGTAAATATGCAAAGTATACCAATCAATCCATAAATGCATATGTGAAATGTAAAACAATAAAGTAATAAACCATACACACATAACACAAGGATTTTAACGTGGTTACCCTGTTAAGGGAAAAACCACTGGGACCGGTACCCCAAATTTTCACTCTTCTGAAGTGAGCCCTGTTAGGAGCCAACCCTATTAAAGGTTACAAACACACTGTTAAGTGCGACCTTGTTAGAGGATTTTAATACATAGGTTGTCACTAAGTATCTGGCATCTATGCTACCATCCTTGAATCAATCTCTTGATTTTTAATAGGCTTTATGCTAATCTTACTACCATCCTTGAATCAGCCTCCTTAGACTGTCAATAGGCTTTAGGTAAGACCGATGCTACTATCATGAGTCAAAATTTTTGGTAATCTATTAGGATATACCTTAATTATAAAAGATTGTTAAGTCCTGCTCTATTAAGAGACTTAATGCTTCAATGGTTAAACTAAAACACAATGACCTATTTCTAATGCAACTTGAATTGCAGATATTCAAATCTATTTACGTACAATACCTCTCTAATCAATGTATCAATTCAATTCCTTTGTACTTCACACTTTTTGCTCTGTGATGTTGTGCTTCACTGTTTGTTGGTGTCTGCAGAATTCTTTAGCTCTCCCTTAGCTTAATTGATCAGGACTGCATGAAGTTTATACTTCATCAGTTTCTCTTTAGCATCTTTTCTCAATTCACTCCCCCATATCTGAGTGCATTTGGAAATTAATTATGATTGTCTCTTATATAGACATGATTTTCCATGATTATTGATTCTTGATTCTTGGCGTGAAAAATAATCCAGCCAATTTGATTTATGGCTTTAACTCCTAATTTATCTCATAGTTATCTTCTTGCCAGCTGTATAAATCATCTTTAAATCACTTACTTAACTACGGTTGAATAAAACAAATAAAACAACCAGTTAAGTCTATCCTTAATCTCTGCCAGCTAGATATTTTGTCATTTTCTGGTCTCTCTGTTCTGTCGGTCAATTCTGCAATTCTTCATCGGTGACAAATGCCAGTTCTGTCGGTGTATCTTCAGTTAGCTTCAGGATCTCTATCCGTTGGGCATCATTGGATCTTTCTCATCAGGCATCCTTTGATTCTGCTTTGTCAGTCAACACTATCTTCTTCTTGTCAGGCATCACTGTGACTTTATCTCTGTCTTTACCAATGGTGTGCACTCCGCCGGTGTAGTCTATCACATGGTGAATACTTTGAGTTTTATGCATTGTTGAAAGCATAACCTCTGTTCCATTGATTCTCTAAAGTCTTTTTCATTATGTGTATGACCATACAGATGATATCAAGTTGACATCAATGAAAATACAAACCATTAACTGATTTAATGTCTTGCATCATCTTCAACTTAACATTATCAAACATTCAATTAGTTACATGTCATCAATCTATTCCTTTGGCATTGATGGCAACATACTATATTATCATACTTTATGATTTCTAATACAATATGAAATACAATTGTTGAGATTCATCAAATTACCAAACAGTTTATTTTGATAACCGAAAAAAAATGTCTGACCGCCGGTAAGCTCTGAGTAAGCTTAGATTTGATTCTAGCAGCTTTTTTTGTTTCTTCTTCTGATGTGTTGTGACCTTTGTTGGTGTTAATTTCTCTCTTTTCTTCTTTGATGTCTATGTCTTGTATTTGCAACTTTTATACAAATACTCTCCCTATGGATATGATCTCTCCCTATTTGGAGTAATCTGATAATGAATAGTTTCTAATGATAATATGAAATACATTCTCTGCCTTTGACATTAATGCCAAACAAATATTTTCACAAATATCTGACATTATGTCAAACAATTTCTTCTATTCATAATATATTCCTTGAGTTTCCCTTATCCATCATCAATATAACAATTTTCTCTGGTGCTTGGTTCTGATATATACCTTTCTGTATATAGATGTAGCTTTGAAGTTCAACTTCTGCTTGCATCAATCATGAATGATATTCTGATAATATATGGTTGATGCAGTCTTTAGTCCTTTTATTGACTGATATACATGGGTTTTACCCCTAGTCTTTTCCTCAAGTACTTAAATGTATCATTGGGCAGTGGCTTGGTGAAGATATCAGCCAATTGTTCTTTTGATTGCACATATTCAAGTGTCACCTCTTTTTCTTGAACTTGTTCTCTCAAATAATGATACTTGATGGCAATGTGTTTAGTCTTTGCATGCATGACTGGATTCTTGGAAATATGTATTGCACTGGTGTTATCGCAATAGATAACTACTGGTTCCATGATTTTCATATGCATGCCTTCTAGTAACTGTTTGACCCATGCAATATTTGAGCAGTTTGTAGTAGCAGCAACATATTATGCTTTTGTAGTAGATTGAGAGATGCATCCTTGCTTCTTGCTAATCCATGTGACAATTTTGTCACCCATAAAGAATGCTCCTTCAGTTGTGCTCTTCCGGTCACCAAGATTTCTAGCCCAATCAACGTCGGTAAACACTTTCAGTTCAAATTTGCCTTCTCTTCTATACCATAAGCCAAATTCCTCAGTATTCTTCAGATATCTTAGGATTCTTTTCACAGTAGTCATATGTGATTCCCTAGGGTTAGCAGAAAATCTAGCAACAATCCCTATTGCATGTGCAATATCTAGTCTAGTGTGTACAACATACATGAGTTTTCCTATCATTGATCTATATAGAGTTTGATTTACCTCTGTTTTTTTGTCCTCCTTTGTGAATTTTCATCCAGTAGCCGTCGGTGCTCCAACAGGTTTGGAATCTTCCATCTTGAATATTTTCAGAACTTCTTTGATGTATTTGGACTGTGTAATGAAAATACCTTCACTTTTTTGAATGATCTGTAGACCAAGAAAGAACTTGATCTCTCCA
>MU218165.1:343734-360244 GCA_018584345.1 Thuja plicata | reverse complement strand
GACTAGATTTGCTTATTCTCATAGAAGACTTGAATGCAGACTCTAAATTTGGTAAGACACTATTATCAAAGTTATTCATCTCAAATGAAATCAGTCTACCAATCAAGCTATCAAGAGTGACTGTATTGTTTTCTACTACTCTCATTTCTTGAATAGCAGAGACTCCAATAGCATATATGGGCAATAGGGTTCTTAAGATTTTACTTACCACTGTCTCCTCTTCAAGTGTACCTCCAATGCCTCATATAGCATTGACTACTTCTTTTATTCTTGTGTTTTACTATGTGATGTTTTCACCTTCTTTCATTCTGATATCTTCAAAATTTCCTCTAAGGCTTTCTACCTTGGCTCTCAGAACATTTGCATCACCTCCATGTACAAGATTCAACTTGTCCCACATTGTCTCTACATTTTTTCAATCTTTGACATCCTCAAATTCAGCATCAGAGAGTGAGGCTCAAAGCTCTATAACCATGCAGTTATGTTCATGCTTTACTCTCAATTGATCTACCGTCAATGGTCCTGTAGGTAATACATATACAGTATTTAAGTATTGAGTAATATCATTGCCAATACCTGATAAGTGAAGCTTTATCCTGCTTTGCCATGAAGCAAATTTTTTTTTGTTCAACTTGGGCACATCTCGTCTATTCATCTTGTGATCTTTACTTAGGTCTTGAAACCCTCCTTCTAAGCACACAAGCTCTGATACCAATTTTAAGTAATAACTGAGAGGGGGGCTAAATCAGTGGCCTCAAAAATTTATCCTTTAAAATTAAATCCACCAATTATTACACCTTAGATTATTAAGTCCCTACAAGACGTATGCCTTGAAATACTTAAAACAAATGACTATCTGTTGGTTTTCCTTGTCTATCCTTATTCTCCTTGATTACCAAAAGACAGTAAAAATTATTTACCAATGCTCAGTAAATATGCAGAGTATACCAAACAATCCATAAATGCATATGTGAAATGTAAAACAATAAAGTAATAAACCATACACACATAACACAAATATTTTAACGTGGAAACCCTGTTAAGGGAAAAACTACTGGGACCGGTACCCCAAATTTTCACTCTTCTGAAGTGAGCCCTGTTAGGAGTCAACCCTGTTAAAGGTTACAAACACACTGTTAAGTGCAACCTTGTTAGAGTATTTTTATACATAGGTTGTCACTAAGTATCTGGCATCTATGCTACCATCCTTGAATCAGTCTCTTGACTGTCAATAGGCTTTATGCTAATCTTACTACCACCCTTGAATCAGCCTCCTTCTTAGACTGTCAATAGGCTTTAGGTAAGACCAATGCTACTATCATGAGTCAACCTTTTTGGTAATCTGCTAGGATATACCTCAATTATAAAAGACTGTTAAGTCTTGCTCTGTTAAGAGACTTAATGCTTCAATGGTTAAATTGAAACACAATGACCTGTTTCTAATGCAACTTAAATTGTAGATATTCAGATCTATTTATGTACAATACCTCTTTGATCAATGTATCAATTCAATTCCTTTGTACTTCACACTTTTTTCTCTATGATCTTGTGCTTCACTATTCATCGGTGTCTGCAAAATTCTTTAGCTCTCCCTTAGCTTGATTGATCAGGACTACATGAAGTTTATCCTTCATCAATTTCTCTTCAGCATCTTTTCTCAATTCACTCTCCCATATCTGAGTGCATTTGGAAATGAATTATGATTGTCTTTTATATAGACATAATTTTCCATGATTCTTGATTCTTGATTCTTGGCGTGAAAAACAATCTAGCCAATTTGATTTACGGCTTTAACTCCTGATTTATCTCGTAGTTATCTTCTTGCCAGCTTTATAAATCATCTTTAAATCACTTACTTAACTATGGTCGAATAAAAAAAATAAAACATCCAGTTAAGTCTATCCTTAAGCTCTGCCAGCTAGATATTTTGTCATTTTCTAATCTCTCTGTTCTGTTGGTCAATTTTGCAGTTTGTCACCGGTGACAACTGCCAGTTTTGTCGGTGTAGCTTCAGTTAGCTTCGGGATCTCCGTCCGTCGGGAATCATTGGATCTTTCTCGTCGGGCATCCTTTGTTTCTTCTTCATCAGGAAACACTGTCTTCTACTCATCGGGCATCACTGTGACTTTATCTTTGTCTTTACCAATGGTGTGCACTCCGTTGGTGTAGTCTGTCACTTGGTGAATACTTTGACTTTTATGCATTGTTGAAAGCATAACCTTCGTTCCATTTATTCTCTAAAGTCTTTGGCATTATGTGTATGAACATATAGATTATATCAAGTTGACATCAATTAAAATACAAACCATTAACTGATTTAATGTCTTGCATCATCTTCAACTTAACATTATCAAACATTCAATCAATTACATGTCATCAGATAAGGCCCCTGGGCTTGATGGGCTACCTGTGGAATTTTATATAGAAAAAATCTCATGAATAAGAGAAGATTTATTCTAGGTTTATGAGGAGGCCATTAAGAAGAAGTCCTTGGGTTCTGAGATCAACTCAGGGCTTATTAAACTCATCCCAAAAGATGGGGATAGAACTTTGATTCAGAACTGGAGACCTATTACCCTGTTGAATGTCTCCTACAAAATCCTAGTGAAAGTGTTGGCCTTAAGGATTGAAAATATATTGCCAAAAATTATTACCTCTTCCCAAATAGGATTTTTTAAAGGAAGATACATCCTAGAAAATTTGATAACCTACTGGGAAGCCATGGATTGGATTAAGGCTTCAAACCACGAATTTGGCATGCTACTAATAGACTATGAGAAATCTTATGCCAGAATTGAATGAGAATTCATCAACATGATGCTTGATAGTATGGGATTCCCATATCCCTTCTCTCACATGGTGCCTACACTCATGAATGGGGCACTAGCTTCAGTGGAAATCAATGGGGCTAGGTCTGAATAGTTGGAGCTTCTTACATCTATTAGACAGGGTTTCCCTCTTTCTCCAGCTCTCTTTGTTATTTTTGTTGATTCCTTGCACTACCTATTGAGATATGTTATTCTCTCTCCCAAATTTAGAGGCAATATCCTTCCTAACAATTAAGAACTATCCAATATCCAATTTGCAGATGACACAACCATTATCTTTTATTTGGAGGAGGAGAATATCTACAACCTCATGATAAAAATGGACCATTTTTGTGTTTCCTCAAGAAGTAAGGTCTCCTTGGCCAAATCAATCTTGTTGGGTTGGGAGGAGATTCCACTAGCATGGTGTAGAAAATTCTCTATTTCTTAGGGGGGAACTCACCACTTTGATAGGTACCTAGGGATCCTCTTTACTGTAAACCCTAATGTGAAAGATAGGTGGAAGTGGGTTAAAGGAAAGATTTAAAAGAATCTAAATAAGTGGAATAATCAATTCCTTTAAATGGTTGAAAGGTTTCAAGTTTGTCAAAAGATCCTCTCCTATTCCATTTCTTATTCTGGAGCATGGCTAGTCAATCAAGGGTAGATCAACTACAGCCATAAAATTGTCTGAGACTTCCTTTAGTCATATGGGAAAGGTAAAAAAAAAGAGACATGGTGTTGGCTGGGAGTGATGCACCCAAAGTAAGGACCTAGGGGGGTTGGGTCTGAAGGATTTGAGGATTTAAGGAATTGCCCTTGCAGTGAAGTGGATTAACAAGGCTACTCAATGACGGGAGCCTTGGGAATTCCTTTTTAGAAATAAAATTTGTAGATTCATCCCAATCCATGCAAGATCATAGAAGGGGATCCACTTGAATGACCTCCTTGTGATAGATTTTGATTTAACTAGAGTTGAGGGGTGCAATGTGTTCAAATCCATTTGGAAGAGTTGTAGCTATGTGAGGAGTCATATTTATGGGAACAATTTGTTTGATAACAATAATGAGATATGTTTTGAGAGATCGGTGTTGTGGAACCTCTCTAATGGAAACAAACCTCTTTCTTTACTTCAAGGATTCTCTACAAAGTATGGGCCTCTACAGGGATCAATTGTTTCCAAGACATCATACTAGAGGGTTATCTCATTAGTTGGAATGATCTGGTTAGTAGGTATGGTATTCCCCATACATAGTGGATAACATACACGTCCTTGAGAGAATCTTGTGTTTTCCTTAACCTTCCTAAATATTGTGGTGAACCTGTTGTTAGAGTTGCCAATTTTAAGTGGTCAGATGGTACACCTCTTCCATTCATCAATTCAAAGTATGTTTACAAACTCCTCACCCACAAGCTTGACATCATTGAAAACCTCAATACCAAATGGATCTTAAACTTTGACCAAAAAACCTAGAGAAAACATCTCTCAAACCTATGGAACCACCCCCATTGAACCCAACATTGCTTGCTTCTTATGGAACCTCCTCCTTCACAGATTGTCTCTTATGAAAACCAATGGGGAACCTAATATTTGTTCTGTATGTAAATGTTTTGAATCAGTATTCCTTGTTTTCTTTGATTTTTTTTTCCAAGAGCAATCTGGGGTATCTTTGGTTTGGTCTTGAATAGAAACTTCAATATATCTCATGTGATTTCTAGAACAATCTTGAGTAATGATAAATATACCAATTCTTTTTGGTCTATATTTTCTGCTCTTTTTTTATGGTATATCTGGAAGCTTAGGAATGATGGTTTATTCAATCTAAGTGTTCGAACCTTTTCTTTGACAGGTTCCTCAGCCCCCTGAAGAGGATGATCTTAGACAAAGGACTCTACACCTTAAAAATACCTTCCAAATTTAATCTACAAACAATCCCAAATGAACAATCACTATTTTTCAACCACTTGTTAAAGGCTAAATCATGCCTTTAACATATTTCTCTTCTAGGTGTGCTAGGAAGGAAACCTTGTTATTAAGGAGTGGACACAGTTTCTGATTCCTTCATATGTCTTGTTTTCATTCTTATTTTTTGGGTATGATCTTTCCTTTATCTGATAATTTTTTACTACCGATAACCAACCCCTTATATTGATTAGTCTCTCCTTATGATGATAATTCCTCCTTATGTCACTAGGCCTTCATTCTTACTGATAGCGAATACTTTTCTATTTGGAAATACACACACCATCCACTATTGGATTTGATTTATCTGCTCCCAAAGTCCTCCTATACACTCAATCTTTGAACATCATGACCATGCATGAGGTCATGCTTGGTCTAGGGCTTGGTGTTACAACCAGGTGTCAATGACTTCCAGTCCCCAAATTTTGGAATCTTATTACACATTTCCTTGACTTTCATTCCCTAGGTGGTCGTGTTGATCCACTAGTGATATTTCAAGTTAGGGCCATGTATGGTTGGAACCCTTATTCTGAACACGAATGAGCGTTAGAAAGAGAATCTAAAAACCACTCCTACAACTAGATTCCTTCAGATCATACACTAGACTTATTAGAAAAAAAAAGTGCAGATAACCTTCCCACCATGTAGATCTTCAAATCACTCAATGAAACATATATTGCCAAACACAATAGAAATTCACAAAATACTATAAAAACTAGATTTGTCTTATTATTTCTTGGTGCAGGAGCATCTTGGGTCCTTGGCAATCTTGCTCAACCAAAAATATGTGTACTTTCAGTTTAGTATGTTCTCTATCACTCAGCTTATGTTGCTCGGTAGCCTTGCTGAGTTACTCGGCCATGCTTGTTGTCGCTCAGCTTTTCTTTTTCCAAGTGCTCTGTTGCTCGGCTTTTGCTTTTCCGAGTTGGTTTATTTTGGAATTGGTGTTGGTGGCTGTCTTATTTATTTAATTTTCATAGCTAGGATCTATCTTGGGGATCTGTGTGGATCTAAATCTAGGTCTCACCTTTGTATTTGAGCGCCGACTACTTTGTTGGACTCTTGTATATATTCTTTTGTATGTTCTTAGTTTGGTAGCAAGTCTTAGAGCAAGAAGGAAAATGTTAGAATATTAAAGATCTGAGATCTCTATTGTAAGAAGATTGAATTGTAATATACTCTAATGTATATGTTCGTAACCAAGAAGGCCTTACAGCCTGGCATGTATTGAGTTTGATTGATTCATGATAAAGATATCTGCATTTCTCTTCTCTCACTGTGTTGTTATGTAATTTCGCATTGTATCTGCAAGGTGGTTGGTTTTGGGTGTGCCTTAGGCCCCATCTTCCTTCCCTCCTTTCCCCATATTTCAAGTTGAATGTGATGCAAGTGCAAGTGCAATTGGAGCTGTATTAACTCAAGAAGGTAAAACTATTGCTTTCTTTAGTGAAAAGTTGAATGATGCAAAGAGGAAATATTTTGGCTATGATCAAGAATTCTATGCTATTGTGTAAGCTATGAATAAATGGAGGCATTACTTGATGCCAAATGAATTTGTGTTGTATACTGATCATAAGGCTTTATAGTATTTGGGTAGTCAAAATAAGTTGAATCAGAGACATATGAAATGGGTAGAGTATTTGCAGAGCTTTACATTTGTGATTAAGTATAAGAGTGGAGTATCTAATAGAGTTGCTGATGCATTAAGTAGAAGAAGATGTTTGTTGACTGAAATGAGAATTGAAGTTCTTGGCTTTGATGACATGAAGAATTTGTATGAAAATGATCCTGATTTTTCAAAGCAGTGGAGAGTGTGCAGAGCACCTAATACAAATCAATCAAGTAAGTATGAAGACTATTTCATTCAGGAAGATATGGTTTTTAAAGGAATTCAGTTATGTATACCGAGAGGATCAATGAGAACTAATCTGATAGAGGAGAAACATAGTAGTGGATTATCTGAACACTTTGGCATTGATAAAAATTTGAGTTTGTTGAAGGAGAGGTATTTTTTGCCTCAATTGTATAAGGATGTTCAAAAATTTGTGAGAAGTTGTGGATTTTGTCAAATTGCAAAGGGAGTGAGTCAGAATACTAGATTGTATACACCTATTACTATTCCTGAGAAACCTTGGAGTGATATCAGCATGGATTTTGTTCTTGGACTTTCGAGGATAGCAAGAGGTAATTATTCTATATTTGTTGTTGTGGATAGATTTTCTAAGATGACACATTTTATACAATGTAAGAAAACATCAAATGCAGTTCATATAGTAGATCTTTTCTTTAAGGAGATTGTCAGATTGCATGGATTACCAAAGAGTATCATCTCTGATAGAGACAGTAAGTTTGTAAGTTATTTTTGGAGAACACTTTGGAAGAAGCTGAATACTAAGTTGAAATTTAGTTCTACATTTCATCCACAGACTGATGGACAAACAGAAGTGGTAAACAGAATTTTGGGTAACTTGTTGAGATCTTTAGTTGGAGACACACCAAGCAATTGGGATTTGATGTTGGCACAAGTAGAATTTGCATACAATAGTTTAGTAAATAGAAGTACTAGAAAGACACATTTTGAGATTGTTCATGGCACACAACCTAGAGGTATATCAAATTTGACAGACATTGTTGGTGAAGAGAAAAGAAGTGCTGAAGCAGAAGAATTTGTAGAATTTATGATGACATTGCATAAGGATGTAAAGAAGAAGCTGGAGAAAAGTAATCAAAAATACAAAGATGATGCAGACAGATCAAGAAGACATAAGACATTTGAAGTTGGTGATGTTGTGATGGTTCATCTGAAGAAAGGAAGATTTCCTATTGGAACATATGGGAAATTGAATATGAAGAAATTTGGTCCTTGTAAAATATTGAGGAGATTTGACAGTGGAAATGTGTATGAATTTGAATTACCTGATGACATGGATATATCACCTATTTTCAATATTTCAGACTTGTATGAATATCATGAACCTGATGAAGAAGTGATAATACCAAGTGATTATCCTAAGAAGCAGATAGAGGAAGTTGAGAAGATCTTGAAACAGAGAGTTGGCAGAAGTACAAGAGGAAAAGAATACATGGAATATCTGGTAAAGTGGAAAAATAGACCGATTGAGGACTCGTCTTGGATTTCTCAATCTAAGTTGGATTCATTTCAAGTTGGACCTGATACATGATTTGGGGAATCATTTATTTTCAACCCCAGGTGTCTGATGTAGGAGCATCTTGGGTCCTTGGAAATCCTTCTCAACCAAAAATATGTTTACTTTCAGTTCAGTCTATTCTCTTTCACTCAGCTTCTATTGTTCAGTAGCCTTGCCGAGTTGCTCGACCATACTTGTTGTTGTTTCTCGGATTTTCTTTTGCCGAGTGCTCTATTGCTCATCTTTTGCTTTTTCAAGTTGGTTTATTTTGGAATTGGTGTTGGTGGCCAACTTATTTATTTAATTTTCATAGCTGGGATCTATCTTGGGGATTTGTGTGCACCTAAATTTGGGTCTCACCTTTGTAGTTGAGCGTCGACTACTTTGTTGGACTCTTGTATATATTCTTTTGTATGTTATTGAGTTTGATTGATTCATGATAAATATATCTGCATTTCTCTTCTCTCAATTTGTTGTTGTGTAAATCCACATTGTATCTGGAAGGTGGTTGGTTTTGGGTGTGCCTTAGGCCCCATCTTCCTTCCCTCCTTGCATCATTTCTTAACACCAAAATTTCATACATCAATATCCTTTTTTATTCTCTCTCTGATTAAATTTGATTCAATCAGGAATATGTAGGCATTAACCAACAACACCAACTATTTTTCAAACATATATGACTATTGGAGAAGTTGGGAGGCCTAAATGCAACTTTTGCAGGTCTACACTTTTTTAGCACCTTTTGCTCCTAATGCATTTTATGCATTCTAAGATAAATTATGGACCCCAAATGGATCCAAATGAAAAAATAGCACAGAAAAATATATCCTAAACTAAATTTGTATCCTTTGACCAAGGTTTAGCAAGTGGCTTATATTTCCTACTTGTCAAGTGGTCTTACAAATGGATCCTATTACATTATTTTGGATCCAATGATCCCTTAGGCACTTGAAGCCTATTAACCCATATTTTATACATGGTGGGAGGTTTTCTACTGCACCATACTCCCCTGGATTTTTAAACTTGATTTCCCACTTGAGTGAAACTCCTACAGTGTGGTTCAATTTTTTCTAATTGTTTGTTTATTCATCCAAGTGGCATCCAAATCCGGTAGCCATTTCCATTTCACCAAGTACTCCTTGTAATTATTTCTTTTGGTTTGTTTCACAACTTTGGAATCCAACACTTTCTCCAATTGCATGGGTTGGCTAGGGGGAAGATCCTTAATTCATTCAACGTGTGTCTACACTATCCTACAAGGAAGAGTTACAACCTGCATCACCATTAAAAGGAGTGAGATCGCAAATATTAAAATTAGGAAAAATGGCAACTATAGGTGGCAGGGATATATCATATCCATGCTCCCCAAATTTTTGGATTATCTATCAAGGTCATATTTTCCTCATCTGAATTTTTGTGTATTGTCCTTTAGGAAATCTTCCCTTATTTAAATAAGCCCACACTTGATCACCAATTTTGTAACCAATGTGTCTCCTTCTTTGATCTACCAGCATTTTATATTTCTTTATATTTGTCTTCAATGTCCCCCTTACTTGTTCATGTACCTATTTGATCCATGTATCCAACTCTTCACCTTGTGCACTTGTTTTTAATACATTAGCGATTCCCTCAACTCCATCACCCCTCTAGGCTACATGTCGTAGTTCACTTGAAATGGAGTCTTCCTTGTGGTTCTATTAATTGTATCATGGAATGAAAACTCGACTTGAGGGAGGATTTAATCTCATGGTTGACCATATTGTTTTTTCAAGCATCTTAATAAGTTGACCAATGATCTATTCACAACTTTAGTCTTCCAATTTGTTTGGGGATGGTAAGCAGAACAGAAGGAAAGGTTAGTCCCAAGCTTCTTCCAAAGGTTTCTTTAGAAATTCCCCTAAACTTTCACATCCCTATCTGATATGATTGAAGAGGGTAGACCATGTATTCTTACCACCACTCTAAATAATAAATTGGCAATGTGAGATGCATCATTAGTTGATTTACAAGCAACAAACTATGCAATTTTACTAAATCTGTCAACAATAACAAAAATGCTATCAATCGATGTTTGGTCCTAGGCAATCCCAAGACAAAATCTATGCTCACACTATCCCAAGGTTTTGTGGGAATTGGAAGGGTTTGGTACTATCCTTGGTTTTTTCTTACCCCTTTTTCTCTCTGCCATATTGTGCAAGCTTCAACAAACCTTCTAACATTTGAATGTACTTTAGGCCAATGATAATATCTCCTAAGTAATTCCAAAGTTTTATCAATGCCAAAATATCCTCCTAAGGTACCACAATGTTTCTCCTTTATCATATTTTCCCTCATTGAGCATTTTGGAATACATAATTGATGCCCTTTGAATAAAACTCCATCTTGAATCAAATACTCAGTGTATATTGTATTATAGGCATTAGAAAGTGTTGAACAAACCTCATATATGTCACCAAAATTGGTATCTCCTTTATATAGGTCCTTGAGGGCATCAATGCCTATGCTTTGTACCTGTATTTCTTGCACCAAATTCACCCTTCTAATGAGAGTATCTATAACTTTGTTTGTTGTACCCTTCTTATTCTTGATTGTGAAGGTGTATGTTTGTACTTTTTCTACCCATTTCACATATCTACTACTCAATTTATCATGTCCATTCAAGAATCTTTGGGCATGATTATTAGTAAACACTATGAACTCTTTAGGTAAGAGGTAGTTTCACCACTTTTTGAGGCCCTGCACCATCGAATAGAGTTACAATTCAAAAGTGCTATACTTTTTCTTTGCTTCACTCAATTTTTCAAAGAAGAAGGCCGTGAGCCTACCTTCGTGGCTAATTACTGCACCAATAGCCACGTTACTAGAATATGTCTCCACTATGAAGAGTTTGTTAAAGTCAAAAAGTGACAAGATAGGGAATTGTGCCACTCTTCCCTTTAAGTACTCAAAGGCTTATTTTTCCTTGGTTGTCCATTCAAAATTTACTTTTCTTCCTCCTTTTATAATGTCTAACAAAGGTGCACAGATATGACTGAAGTTTCTAATGAATTTTTTGTAGAATGTTTCCAAACCATGAAAAATTTGTACCTCTCTCAGTGTCTTTATTTTTGACCAACTGAGGATTGCATCAACCTTATCTTGATCCATTTTTAAGGTGCCAATTTGTGCTCATGTATCCTCCTTAGGACTTGATCTATATGTTCCATGTGGTCTTCCCTAGTCGTATTATAGATCATAATATCATCCAAGTATACTAAAAAACATTTGCCAATAAAGACATGTAGCACTTTAGTCATCAACCTCGTGAATGTGTTAGGTACATTGTTAAGGCCAAATGCCATAACAAGCCATTCATACAAACCTTATCTAGTTTTAAAGGTGGTATTTCACTCATCTCTTGGCCTAATTCTTATTTGATTATAGCCTACCTTAAGGCCTATCATGGAAAAGTAACATGCACCTCCTAATTGGTCCAATAAGTCCTCAATTATTGGGATTGGAAGTTTGTACATAATTGTGATTTTGTTAATGGCTCATGAATCTATGCACAGCCTCCATCTTCTATCCTTGTTAGGGGCTATCACACTAGATACTACACATGGGCTTAGGCTATTTTGGATTAGTCCTTTATTCAACAAGTATGACATTTGTTTAGTCACTTCTGCACTCTGATCAGGGGTTAACTTTTATGTTTCTTTGTTAGGCAATGAAGCACAAGGTATGAAGTTTATTTGATGGAAAATTTATCTCAAATTTGGTAGTTCCTCATCCAAGTCTCCTGCAACTATGCCTTCATACTTCTGCAATATTGCATCTATCTCCTTAGGTACCTCCATGTGCTCTATTTTTCCCTTAGGTTTCAAAACTAAGGCATATCCTATCTCAGTCTCCTTCAAGACTTCTATTATTTATGTTTCTCCTACCAGCTTTAGTTTTGACTCTTTTTGTCAACCTTAGGATCAGGAAGAGGCTTCATAGCGTTAAAAATTTTATTCTAATTAATTTTATAGGTATTTTTCATCCAATCATGTTGGGATTTTAGATCATAGTGTCAAGAGTGATCTAGGAGAAAATGACAGACATCCATGTCCACAATATCACATAAGACCCTATCCTTATATTCCCCAATTGAAAAATCTATCCAAGCTTGCTCATTGATTAGTGTTTGTTTCTCCTTGGTGAGATAAGATACTTTAGATGGGTTAGGATGGGTTAATCTGTCTAATTTCAATTTTTCTACCATCTCTTTAGATACTAGGTTTTTAGTAGATCCAAAATCAAAAAAAATTTTACATACCTTTCCATGAATTTTGCAATTTGTCCTAAAGAGATTCTTCCTTTTTGGATATTCTTGTGGCATGGGTGCTTGAATGAGGGTCCTCTTCGTCATGGGGCACACTCCTTCTAGATCCAAGTCCTTATTAGGTGATTTCACACTCTGTGCATCTTCTTGTATCAAGTTTGTTCTTCTATCTCCTTGCATATTGGACCCAATCTTCTCAGGACATCTATGAGTAGGATGGACCACTTGGTTATAGTCATAGAGCCTTATGGGACCACCATTCCTTCCTCCAAATATTCCTCTACTATTTGATATGTTTCTTCTATAGCCTCCTTTTGAACTGCTCTCTCCTTGTGTGTTTTCTCTACTTGACTCCCTTGGAATCTGAAACCTTGTCCTCTTCCGCTAGAGGCTCCTTTACCTGTGTCATTTCTTCCTCTTCCTCTATTTTTCTATTCTTGTCTTCTTTTTATTTTTTCTTCCACCTTCAATGTCAATTGGTACCATTTTTGGACTATCATCTCAGGGTTGTAGAGATTCAACTCATCCTGAATGTTCATTTTTAGGCCATTTAAGTATATGGCCACCTTCTCAACTTCACTCTCCATTGTCTTTGAAAGCAAAGCTTTTGGAATTCCTCCATGTAGTTATTGGCATCCATGTCTCTTTGTCTTAGTTTTTGTCTCCTTTTGTGTACTTCATAATCATCAGGTACATAGGTTGTTGGCAAGTTGACTTCCTGAGGATGCATGACTCATTTTGTGTTTTCATCATGGCAATAAAGTCATGTTTATTTTCTTTCATGAAAGACAAAATGACTATGGAAAATAGGGTAGACAAAGATATTTAGTGATTAGCACATCAGCGCACGTGCGAGAGATAAATTCATCTTATGAGCATTCAGATATATATTGTATGACATGTGTACATGCTACATCTAGACACGCATAGTATAGAACAATAGTACGGAAAAGTTATAGACAGATCAGTAGACCAACAGTCCAGAAGATAGAGCATGGAAGCCGACTAGTGTTTTGATCAGCGTGAATTATTTTGTAATGTAATGGCTAAGCACCTTTGGTTATATGTTTGTAATGATGTAATTAACATTGTAGTAAAAATTCTTAAGCCGACTTTTTTGGAAGCATTGTGTATTTTGTTTTAGGGCTGACTAGAGTCTTGTTTTGGGTCACGCCTATTTGGATATAAACATATAAGTATGTAATGTAAAGATATGTTACAAGTGTTGATTATTATGTAAGAGGAAGATACAGAAGAGTAGTATAATGAAGTCAGTATATGATATATCTCTTTAAGAGAGTAATAGCATTCACGCATACACAGAACTGATCAGACAATAGTGTCATCACAGCAGTTCACTTTTGATATAGTGTCCATCATCCTATTGGGTAGTTAGCCTAGGCAGTGAGTCATATACCTTTAACAGGGTTTTGTAAAAGACTCCTAATAGGGTCAGACCTTTAACCAGGTCATTGTACTCATATTGTAAAGACTACTTCTAATAGGGCAAAGGAACTTTAACAGGTTCATTATACCTAGTACAATATTTGTGTGTACTAATTCCCATCAGGGTTTTCCTCTGATCAAAGTTTCCATGTAATCATATCATGTGTTATGAGTTCTTATGTTAAGATTCATTCTATGTATGTTTGATTTATGTTTAAGTTGTTGAAAATTAATTAATAGACAAACACGGATTCCCCCCCCCCCCTCTCAGTGTTTCCAACAATTGGTATCAGAGCACTGGTCCTCAGCAAATAATTTTAACCACTTGAGGAGATCATGGACTCAGTAGAAGCAAAACATTTGAAAAATAATCTTGAAGCAGCTCTTGAAGATCTTGATAGATCTAAAAAATAAAATGAAGAACTTAGACTGAAAGTTGATGGCTCACAAATGCTTATCAAGAAATTAAGAAAAGATTTGAAATATTGTTCTACAAGTGATTTAGGGAAAATGATCAAAAATCTCAATGAAGAGAATATGTCTCTAAAAGATAAAGTTGAAAATCTGGATGAATAGCTCACAAACAGCCAAATTGCTATATAAGAAAAGATCAAAGAAAGCAAACAACTAGATGATGAACTCTTGAAAGAAAACATGAAAGTCTTGGAATTGGAAAACATAAAGAAGAAGTTGGAATCTGAATTAATAGAAGCAAAGGATAAGATTGATAAACTCCACACAAGTTTTGATTCACTTCAATCTTAGCTTAATGCACAAAAGCAAAAAGGTTACACTACTGGTCTTGGATATAGTGTAGCACAAATTGAAATCAACTCATTGCAAGAAAGAAAGAAAGATCATAAAGCATCTTTAGAGGCAAAGAAAGTTGAAAGTGTTATAGAGATTAAAATAGATCCACCTAAAGGGGAAATCAAGCAAGTTAAAAAAACTTGTTATGCATGTAACAAACATGGTCATTTGGGAAGAGATTGCAAAGAGGTAAGACCTTTCAATGGTTATTGTTTCTCCTATAATAAGTTCAGTCACAGGGCTATACATTGCAGAACAAATCAAAGAAATCAGTCACAGCAGAATCAAAGAAGAATCAATCAAAACAGTCAGAGAAATCAACCTCAAAGGAATTTGTAGAACACCACATGTCAGATGCGTAACTACAATGGACACACAGCAAAGCAGTGCAGCATGATGAACAAGAACATCAGACCTCCTCTCATTTGTCACACATGTGGAAAGGCTGGACACATCTCAAGGTTTCGTAGGTCCAAAACTCAAAAGAAAGAGGATTCTAAGAAATCACTATTTGAAGAAGAAGGAGAAGTCAAGTTTATTCAAGCAAAAGAAGATTCAAGAAAAATTTGGGTTGAAGTAAAGGACAATAATGTTGACAAAGTAGTTGATGCATCCACAGTGGATGCACCATCTACTTCTGCTTGAATAGACCTTCTTGGTCTTAGGGGGAGATATTCTTGCTTAGGACCCCTGTGCGGTTGGTATACTCACCTCTGAGTATGCGCCTATGGATTCATGGTTATAAGCACATAATATTGCAGTATGCATACATGCATTGTCTCAAATGCATCAGGATCAAAGTTGCAAAATATTTGAGTAATTTGTGTATGGTTGCAAACATTAAATGCGGTAGATTTTATAAAATAAAGTAAGTGTTTGATCTTCTTCACACTTGTATTCAAGATCATAGAATTTGGAGAGCATTGGAGCACTAGGCATCAAGGAACGAAAGCATAACAGATTTGGCAGTTAAGCAAATGGATAAGAAGTTTGGAACGCAACCCTAGTAGTCACGTCGTTTCAAAATTTTGTGAAACCCTACTTAAGAAAGTTCCAAGTAAGTATGGTGACTCCAGTAGTATTTGATATTATAGAGAAGAAGAAATTTGTATTCAAGAAACATCCGTTCAAATCCATACTGGATGATGTGGAAGGAGCTTTCTCTGGAACCCTGCTAGGTGTTGTTCACGTAGAAGATATCCACACATATATTTACTATAAGAAGGAAATAGTAGGATATATCAGCATAGCCACTCATATGGGATCTATGATGAAACCTGATTACACATTCAAGGATGAGTTCATGCACTTGATTGATAACCCTATTTTTGAATACTCAAACGCACATGAGTTTGATGAGCCAAAATAGGTGAAGATTTTGCTAAGCATAATACATGATGATCTTTATTGGATTGGTGAGGTCCCTGTGCACATCATTATAGACCTAATCAATGAATTAACTAGACTTCCCAAGACTGGACTAGTTTTCCCTACTGGCAAGGATGTCAAGAAGCAAATTGAACAAGTTTTCCTATCTAGAAGTGACAAGTGTGGGATGACAGTTGACCCCATCAAGGAAGATGACATAAAACTTCTAAATATGATACTTGGGTATAAGTTTCAGCAAGCAAGTAGGTTAAACAATGTCTCTGCAGCAACAGTCCTAGCAGCTATCAGAATGGTGAAGGATAACACTCAATACAACCTATATGAGATCTTGCGCGGTCAATTGATTGACAACATTCAAATCATCAAGCATGACAGGAGCAAGACATTCAATTTTGGATCTTTGATCATCTATTTGTACTTCCATATTGTTGGAAAGGTTGCAAACCTTTACCTAGACAAGAGAAAACCCACAATGTCTCAAATTTCTCTTAAGGCCACTTTAGAGAGCAATGCTAGGGACGCCATGGATATGGATATTAAGACATTTAGGATCAAAATGCAGAATAGGTTCAGATTATCTGAGAAGATAGTTGAAAAATATAAGGATACCATATGTTTCATGGTAGAAATAGATTGCACTTGC
>MU218165.1:322000-343682 GCA_018584345.1 Thuja plicata | reverse complement strand
CAAGTTCTATTGTCTATGCCCAAAGATCCTAATGAGCCAAGGTGGGGCACTTACAGAGAGAAGACCAATGAAGTGGATACTATCTTACACAATGCTGATAACAAAAGGAAGGCATCCAGAATTACATTTAGCATTTTAAAATTTCATGGAGTCACTCAAGAAGATCTTGACAAAGCTAGAGATGCCAAGATAGAAAAATAACTTGAGAAGGTTGAAGAGATCCAGAAGAAGAAGAAAGAAGAGAGCACCTCTGCTCCCTCTACCACCATTGACTTAGACTCATCTCCACCTTCTATACCAAGCAAGAAGACTAGAGGAAGAAAATAGGCACCCACAAATTACCCATCCTCAAGGAACACATAGAGAAAAGCAAAGAATACTCAAGCTCCTCCTGAGGTAGGATTTAGACCTATTCTAAATGCTTTGAAGAACAGGATTGTAAATTAAGGGAGATTAGATACACTTTCTAAAGTCTATGACAAGTATCAAGAAATGGATAAGACTGATATACATTCTATGATCATATCTCATATGATCAAATTTAAGAAGATAGTTCTTGAACTCAAGATAGTGATATCAAATCAGTTATGGAACATATTGGAGATCATGAAAAGACATGCAATAGAGGAAGAAATGAAGATTAGAGAACAAACATTGGATACTCTTCTCCCTGTATGCTCACATGATGAGAAGGCTATATTATTAGATCTGGTGAAGCCTCATCTCAGAACCAAGACAAGGAATTTACATATTATGAACAAAGAGTATGAATAGATAGGTAAAGAGACTGAAAAGGAATTTGCACAAGTGTTTATGGATAGACACATGTATCCACCAATGGTGCCTACTACAAAAGTAACTCCAGCTCCTCCTAAACAGGTTACAGAACCAGTGATTTAGAAAGCACCTACAACAGGTCCACAAGTTTTAGCACCCACATTGACAATAAATTTTGATACAGATAAAGACTCAGAAGATACTATAATAGTTGATAATATCAAGATATCCATGACAGCATCTAAAAAATATATGGACAAAATTGATAAAGAATTTGTAAGCACTGAAGAAATGCGCATTGATGATACATCTACACAACAAGATGAAGTTCCCACCAATGATGTAATTGACATAAATGAAGAAAAAGATACTAAAGGTGATGAGACACCAATAAGAGAGATACCAGTAAAGATTGAATGTATGGATACGGTTATGCCCTGCATCCCCGTCCCTACATTTTGTGTGCAAAATGTTGGGTCCCCCTTTTTTCTTTTGTTTGCTTTCTGCTTGCGGCTTTGCCTTGTCTTTCTGTCCCTTTTGTTTTCTTTCTCTGGGGTTTTCTTCCCTTGTGTGGTGTTTTGTTTGTTTGGTTTTTGTCTCCAGGACCCCAGTCCCAGAGGTTGTCCTTCGGTCGGAACCGGATTCCGGACTTCGGGATTCTTCGCCATGATGTTCTTAAAGATTATCATCGCGAGGAATCCCCGAGCCCGGAGTCTGGAAGTTTTTCCTGACCTGAGATCGCTGGAAGGAGGAGGATTACCTTTTACCACGGGTATAAATATGACTTATCTTTCACTTTCACATTTACCACGATTAAAACCTTCAAGCACTTAGAGCGAATTAGAAGAGCGATTTCAAAGCGATTAACAGAGCATTTGCAGAAAGTTTATGATAATCAACACTTAACATCTTCTGTCATTCTCAGGCAATTGCAAGTGCTTCGTGGTGGTGACTCTGACAGTTTGGAAACTCAAGCTATCGCGAAGCTCACGTAGTAAATCCTCCCTTTCCTCCACCTTCTGTGTTCTTAGGTTGGTGTTTCCGCTTTTTCATTTCTCTATTTTTGCTTCTGTTCTCTGGTTTTCTTTAGTTTTGTTTGGTTTTTGTTTTCCCTATTTTGTCTTGTTTCTCTGTCTTGTCTAGTTTATTTTCTTCCCGCCCGTGGGTGGGTTAGCTCTGCCAGAGGGTTGTCCACCTGCTGCGCAGAGGTGGTCTGTCTGTAAAGTTTGTAAATAACTATATATATGTTTCTTCCTTGCCTGGTTTTCCCGCAAGCGTCGTCTCGCATTGTATATTCATGTATATATGTATGTAGTTGTAATATAGTCTCTGTATATCTCCTCATTTCTTTGTATATATCCCTCAGCTCCATGTATATCCTTCTAGGTGGCTTGACAAGCTGGTCGAGTTGCCTCTATTTTTGGTTTTCCACCTCTGAACTCACTTCGGGGCAGAAAACCACCTGTTTGAAACTTGGCTCTCATCCGGTTTCAAATAGGTGGTTTTCTCTCTCCTCCATGAAGTCTGTCAGAGCCCCATTTATTTTCCATGTGCACAATCAATCCTATCCAAGTGGCTTCCACTTTTCGCACGTTCGGACAGTTGGTTCCGTCGTCATCGCCATAATTTGCATTTAATACCAACGCACGCGGCGTCCACGTGGGCTCGATGACTTGCCTTTTCACGCATCCTCACCAACGATCATTTCTCTAAGTTTCGGGTCTCCTACCATCTTCCATCCTGTGTCCTTTCCAAGTGTGATAAAATTCCCCGGACCTGGATGTTTGATAATATCTTAAGTTTACGATATGTTTTGCTTTTTGGTTATCTTTTCATGAAACTAACATTTCAGGAAAGCAAACATCACGGTGGTAGGATCTCCGGACCCCGGAGTAATTATTTTGATGAATGTATTCTAACGGTTGCTTTGCCTTGCAAGTTTCCAAAGTTCATATTCCAAACATGTCTGAAGCGTCTGCATCATCTCCTCCTGGAAGTCCAGAACTACCAACCGCAGCAGAAACCAGGGCGGCAATGAAGTCAAAGATGGAGAAAGCCCTGGAAAAGATGCCCCTCACCATGAAGTTTATACAGGATAATTTCATCCTAGGCTCAAAGATTGAGTCCAAGGTAAAGCTGATAACTGACACTAATGTCGGAACATGGTCGGAGATGCAAGCCTTGGTGAAGATAATGCACATCCAGCGACAGGCTGGAGATCAATTGGCAATCAATTTTGGGAACTCCAAAATCCTCCAGGCAGCTTGCTTCTCGTGCTCCGTGTAATCTCTGGAGCTTATCCTGACACTGGTGAATAATTACAACTCTTCTGTCTGGGCCGTTATGCTCACGACCACGGAACCTACGGGATACCCCACTCCTATGGTGTCCCTTGATCCCGTAACGTTCCAAACAAGCCTGGGGATCCCACAGTTTGACAAAGCCTCAATGGTCACAAGGACTGATGCCTTGACCCAGTTAACACAACTGGAGGATGCTGCCCGGGTATACATGAATACCCATTGGCTCAAGGTCCCAAAGAGGGACCCAAAGAGAATGAAGATAGAGATTCCCCACTCTAAATTCAAAGAGAGCATCCAGATGGGGATGATAGCATTGGCCCAGGTCTTCGGGCAACCTTCTGCCCAAGATTTTTCAAAATGGATGTACTATTTCCTCCTTAGCATCGGCACCAAAGGAGGATACTTTGACTGGGAAAAAATAATTTCTAACCACGTCGACTCCCAGTTCTGGAAATTGAACCAGAAGAAGAAGTTCTATATGTCTTCCTACCTTTTTTGGGCCCTAACGCAGAAGAGGTCCCATTCTAACGGCCTACTCAATGATGGCGTACTCAGGATTGGCCCAGGACAAAAGCACCGTGGGACCATTTCCCACAGGTTCAATGGGAGGCCAGCTTCCCCAGTTTCTGCCAGGTAAATGATGCATTCATTTACTACCATTTGCTTACACCCACCTGGGATGCCGGATATCGCCTATCCACTAAGGCAATGAAGTTGGTTCATAGTTATGGACATTACTATATTTAGTTCCAATAGCATACATACATTAGGGTCGTCGGCTTCTCCAGGAAACCCTACTTGTTGCCCAGGCATTGCGGGGACAAGATCGTGTTGTTGGAATATTGCCGGCAAATAATAGAGAAGAACGCCTTCTTTTCCCTCAAGAAGGTCCCCAACGTCCCATTCCCAATCACCTGTGGGAACTACACCTATAGTCTGGCCACCACAAAAGAGGCAGACAATGAATTAAAAAGCTACAACCTGCAAGAGTTTTATCTAGCGCGGAAAAATTTTGATCCGCACGGCAGAATTGCAGCGGCAATGCCCCGGGCTTCAGAGCCCCACTGCATACATATGGAGGACTTCTGGGAATATTTCCAGGATGATGTAGATGTGTGGAGCTAGAACTTCATCAGAATGACAGCCGGCATGATGCATAAATTGAAGCTCCGTAAATTCCTGGCGGACATCTCAGATGCCACCCCCACCATCGATCCCCAGTACAAGGAAAAGGGGATCGATAAAAAGGCCCTTCCACCAGTGAACTGGGTTGCCTGCGAGGGGCCCACTATTGAAGACTTCACCCGAGAGGTAGTAGAGCGAAGCCACGCCTACTTCAAGAAGGTGTTCCCCGGGAGTTCCCACCAAGCAGCCCAGCCGGGGCCAAAGTTAACTCCACCACCGGTACCAAGATTGACCCTGGGGGCCGGGACTTCTTCACAAGGGGCAGATAAGGGAAAGAGAATAGTTGCAACCCCTTCCACACAAGAAGTCCCCATCACCGAGAAAATAAAACAATCGGTGGTAGCCTCCCAGCAAATAAGGGAGCAACTGATAACAAGACTAGCCACCCCACCACTCATGGCCAGGCCACTTCGTCCCTCCTCCTCCCCGTCATTAGCAACCTTAATGGTAAAGGCAACAGGAGTGGATCCCTCAAAGGCGGCGGCAATAAGAGATGCAGGACCTCCTTTAATTACCCAGAGAAAGAAGAAACTCACCAAAAAGCCTAAGGCAGACCCAGGGTTGGAGACGTCCCACCCCCAACAAGTTGAAATCCTTTCTTCCAGTTCCCTGAAACTGGAAAAGGAAATAGAGCCTACAAAAGTCCCAACCAGTCCCCCTCTGGAAGAAGAATTTGATGTATTTACGGCCGATGAGTTCGGGAATTTACAGGGGGACGATATGCAAGCGGAGCCAGAAGTCGCGGGGGTAGAACAGGAGGCTGCAGAACAAGATATGGAGCAAGAACAGGAACAAGAGCAATAGGCAGAAGAAAAAGAGCCAAAACCAGAAATTATCTCCGGGGCTCAAGCGATGCAAGGTCCGGGAGTGAACCAACAAAAACCAAGCAAACAAATGGCATCCGCTGGGGGAACTGGACCTTTGGGAATAACCGTAACCCCAACTGCCATGTCCCAAGGGCCACTCCCAGGGGTGACCTTCGGGAAGGTGATCACAGCGGCCTAAACTCTAAATATTGGCCTATTACCTCCCCTCCTGCCAAAAGAGATACCAACTGAGGAGGAAACCCCAGAAGAAGAAGAAGAACAACAAGAGGAGCAGCTAGAAGGAGAAATCCTCGAGGAAGCCTACTAGAGTCCAGGCCCAGCGATTGAAATATAGGACCAGGCTGAGGAGATGGAGATTGAAAAGGATGTTGTTGCGGAAGAAGTTGAAGCAGGGAGAGAAATGGATGAGGTCCACGTTGTTGAGGAACAACAGCCATAGGACACTGGGAAAGAATCAGGAGAACAAACTCTAGCAGGAAGGCCACCTCTCCCACCTTAGTGACTGGTAGAAAGCAGGAAAAGAAAGGCTCAGTCTACTCTGGTGATTCCTCTCTCCTTGGCTGAAATGATGGCCCAAGTTCAGGCCTCGCCAAAGGCAAAGAAAACCCAGACAGTTCACACTCTACGAACTGGGCCAGGTGGAGAAACAGTTGTCATCATGGAAACACCTCCCCCAGACGCCAATAAAGCAACCGCAAACCCCGTAGACTATAATGTTGCAGAGGTTTCCCTAGGAAAAAGGGGAAAGCAAGGTGAGGTAAACTTGCTGAAGGAGGCAGCAAGGGCAGTGGAGGCCCGATATGAGAAAGAGGCCCAGAGGCTCAAAGCCAAAAAAGAAAAGAATGCAAACCTTATGGGATTGCTTACTGAGCTAGCCCGACCCATTAACGCTGCTCCTCCAGAAACCTCCACATTAGAACTACCGCAGAGTGACATAGACTCCCTGCGAGTAATGTAAAAGAAATCCCAGGCAATGGACGAGTGGGTCGCCTTGCAGATAGGAAACACCCAGTGTTTCTTGGCGTCCACCCTCCTAGATCTATACACAGCCCGAGAGGTCATTCATCAGGCGAAAGAGCTTATTGAGCAGTGGGAGAGTGACGCCGAAAATTACCAAGCATGGAAGGTGGAGCTTGAAGAGCTCCTTACCTTAGGAGAAGATATAATTTCTGAATCCAGAATTCTGGGTGAGGAATCATTTGATTTTGTAAGAACCCAGCACTCCAGACTTGACCTCACATTTGAGGTAACCAAGTAACTGGTAGGGTCCTTTCAAGAAAAGGTAAACACTGTAAAATATTCTTCTAATTTATACAAGTCTTTTGTAATAAAGGCTTTCGGGGCTGATCCCCTTAGTACAGATACATATACCCCTGAAGATTCAGTTTTGGGGAGTTTTGATGAAATAATGAAATCCCGGTATCAATCCCCGGAGGGGATAGATGGGGCCCAGATGGCAAAACTAACCAGCATGATACTTAAGGGTCATGACGCTGTGAGGATGGTAGATGAATTTAAAGAAAATGTTCCAGACCTGGGGGAACAAGTTGAAGTGGCCAAGCACAGAAGGGCTAGCCTTAAAGATATAGATGAAGATGGAATTTCCCGCCTACTCCAGGCCTTCAATGACAATAAGCAACCTTGAGCTTTCTCTGGAGGCCGAGAAAAACTCACATTGAGTATTCTTTATTCTTTTTAGGGATGCAAGTTCCTGGATCCCGGAGTCTCGGGTCCAAGATTTTGTATTCTTTTAAAGTGATCTGTGTCCCGGTCTCCGAGGCCGACCGGTCACTTTCAGAAGTGGTTAATAAAGGCTGTCAAAGGGTAGTTGGCCACATCAAGGGGCGTCAGCTTGACATTTGGTCTTCTGACAGGGTGGTCTTCTCGAGGCACCACTCAAGGGTACACCTGGCACATTGGAGATAGGGCGCCGCATTTCCCATTTATGAGGCATGTAGCCTCGGTTCCTAGGGGACCTATTTTTCTTCTTTTCTCCTTTCTGGCTCTCTTTTCGAGACTAATTCTTCCGCTGTATATCCTTGTCTTTTTCCTCTGATATGACAAACCTATTCTATCTCCAGGTCTTTTGTAGGGTGGCGCAGGTAGTACCGGCCCCCGGATATTGTATTTTATTAAAACCTGATGTAAATAGGGTTAGGGTTAGAAGAGAGTTGTATAAATAGGCAGACCGGCCCATTTCCAAGGGTCGGCAAAATTGATGATTTTTTTTCCCATAGCAATAGCAAAAGTGATTTCTCTTTTTCAAGTTGCAGAGCTCAATGCTCCATTGTTCTGTTCTCAATAGTTAGATGCTCCCCTAGAGCCACCATTGTATCACACACCAGTGCTTGCTGGAAGGAATATTAATAAAGAAGGAAGAATTCTCGGCAATGATGTTGTTGGCATTCCTGCTTCTGAGTTAATGGTATTTCATGTTTTAATATTCTTTATGTCTTCTACTCTAATATGTTAAAGTAGATTAATGGCCTCTTTACTCTCGCTACTGATAAAATGCTAGCTAATGGTTATGTATTTCTTCAGTATTTAGTGTAGTCTATCAGAGTATTATTGATGTTCCAGACATTTCAACATGACTATAGTTAGATGAAATACTTCTAACCCTGCAGGATCTTTTTCATTTTATTTGCTAAGTATAGAATGCTAGGGGAAACCTTACTATATTGAATCTCCAGAAGTTTTGAGTCGAAGAAACCAGCTATCCCCCTCAAAAACAGTCACTTCTCCCAACCGAGCCCCGCACTATCGTGACCCAACACCCAGGTGCTTGAAGGCCCGAGGAATTTATTTTACCTGGATAACCTTTGCAGGTGGAGTTTGCCGGTATCTTTGGAACCCGGTGACAACTTATGAATGTTGGCGGACCCGGTTAAGAAAACCCCGTCAACAGAAACTAGCGCTAGAAGGAGGGCATGAACTCATCCCCTTCCCAAGATTCTGATTTTACACCTCCTGAGGATTCCCCAAGTTATAGTTTTAAGAGACAAGCCTTCAGCAGAATTGGATCTTTCTCCCCAGCAAAATTTGAAAGAGTCCTTAGGTCTGCCCCAAATCTCAGAAGGTTTGTCAAACTCGAGCCCCCTGCTCGAAAGAAATGGACCTTGAAAATCATACCAACCACTATTGTTTGGGGATCTACCATACCTTTGAATACCCAAACTCCTCAGATAATTCTAGGAACCAGTGCCCAAACTACCCAACATATAGTTCCTCCAATGGCTGCATACTTCGAAAACACCGGGTCCCCAATGGGAACTTTTCTGGGCATAATCAATGACTTACCCTCCCACCCAGAGAAGATATGCCCATGATATGAGCACTTAGGCTCACGAACTATGGAAGAACACTTATAGGCATACAAAGATGCCATGAACTAACACCGGATCCAACATGAGGATGTTGTGACCCAGATGTTTCCCTTGTCTTTAGGGCAAGGTGAGTTGAACTGGTACCTTAACCTTCCCGCCAATTCCATAAATAGTTGGCAGGACATGGAGGACGCCTTTCTGGCTATCTTTCGCGTGCATGTGGATCCAGCTTGGTCCCATAGCCAGTTCATCTCCATCAGGAAGGAACCCAATGAACCTCTTGCAGCATTCAACCATAGGTTCCAGCGCACTCTGAAATGGTGCACGGGCCCCTTCATTCCATCCCCAAAGGTAACCATATAGACCTACCTCAATGTGATGGACCCTTTCGTTGCCACTCTCTTTTGGAAAACAACCACCATGGCCGACCGAGATACCTTGGCAAAAGTCTACAACCTAGCCCTAGAACTATCCCGTGGTCTCAACAAATCCCCGGGCGGGATCGGGCAAAGCACGCCTTTCAACATGATCCCCAACAGAACTGCATATGCCAGGGGATACAACCCTAATCTGGCAATAGGTGCCCCCTCGATGGAAATGAATCCTCTGCCACCCTTGATAGACCAGTAGGCACGGTATGTTTACCCAATCCAGACTCAGATGACACCGGGTCTGGAAGTCTTCCCTTGGAATCAGCCACAGCAGGCACAATAATCTCAGACACAATCGCCCAGAGTGCCCTTCTTCCAGTCGTCTGCGGCTGGAGGATTTCCGCCCTTGACTCTGGCTAATACTGCTACCTTCTCGGGAAGCCCACAACAATCACAGCCGTCGCATTGTGACACAAACACTCAGTTGACCACCGAGGTCGAATCCCTCTGGTGAATGTTGTCCACTCTGAATATGGACATGGGCCAACTGAAGGTGGGGTCCTATGCGCCCCAGAATTCAAATTCCCAGAGGGGAAATATTTTCTCTGGCCAACGAAACAATAATGTCGAAGGAAGAAACTTCAACAATGGGTCTAGGCCCAATCAACAGCAATGGAATAATAACTTGAACACTGGGGGCCCGCCTCCGAACCAAAATGGTGCTGGACCATCACATTTTACACCGGTCGTAGACTTCCAGCCCATGACTAACTGGTGTAGACTACACGATATGGGTTCACACAATGAGGTGAATTGTGCCACTTTAGAGAAAGTCATCATGATCTCCCAGCTGGACAGGTAGCAGTCGAATGATACCACCCCTCCAGAGCCCCATGTCCAAGAGCCAACTCATAGTGCCTTCACTTGTGACACCATCTTCTTTAGAACTTCCAAGGAGGATGAGGAAGAATCAAAACTACAGGGATTCTTTAATGAACCTATCCCGCCCTTTGAGGCCAACGCCTTTACTAACACACGGACTCCATACAATACTCGGAGTCAGGTTGGTAAAGGACCAGTTTACACACCTACACCCCCTGCCAAAGACACTCCTCCTCTCTGGAATAATATGACTGACCTACTCATTCCCCCAAAAGGTCCTAGCTCTAACCAAGCAAAAGATCTCGTCGAGGAGAATTCTCAGCTCCCGGGGGGAAGATTCGATATTACGAGGGCGTTAGAGCAGACCACTACCTCCATGACCTTGATGGAGGTTTTTCTAAATTTTCCCGAGCAGAAGAAGTCTCTTCTGAAGCTCTTAGGGAACCCAGAAGCCATTAGTCACCCACCCAAGACTGTCTCATTTGAAGATGCTAATGCAGCTGTCTTTCGAGGAAACAATGAGGATCCTCCCTTCCTACTAGGCTTGAATATCCATGGCAAGAACATACACAATTGCCTAGTGGACTATGGAGCTTCAGGTAACATCATGCCCTTGTCCATTTGTCAGAAGCTCATATTCCACCCCACCCCATCTAATGGTGCAGTAATCCAGTTGGATAAGACTGCTGTAAAAATGGTGAGGGAATTAAAGAATATTTGGATACATCTTATCCAGGACCCCAGGATAGCTAGTATCATCGACATCCAAGTGGTGGACATCCCAGAGACTTACGGGATGTTACTAAGTCAGAATTGGTCTAAGTCCTTGAACGAATACTTTTTGACTGACTTCACCCACTTATGGCTTCCATGGGAAGGAGAATCCAATAAGATTCGGGTCGAAAGTGAACCTTGGATGAAACAGGCCCTTACCGAGATTGGGAGGGTCAACGAGGTCTTTTTCTCTGAGACTTCTCTGGGGGTGTACCAACCCTTTGAAATCTTAACCTTTGATTTCATCCCCAGAGAAGATCCCACTGTACTACAGAGAGCCCAAGACCTAGAAGAAAAGCTGAGAGTCGAAGAAAACTCTCAAGGTGCCATAGCAACCCTAGCCACACTCCTGTCTAGCACTTGGTGCTGAGTACACTACTAGAAACATTCAGAACTCAAGTGTGGACCATGTCTTTCAATCGCTAACTGACACCTTGATACCCTTCAGAACAAGCAACATGTAATAGATTCCCTGGGACCCAGTACTCTTACGGGATGTACTCCTTCGGTGCCATCTCCCCAGAAATCCCATGTCCAAACACCTCCGGAGGTAAATTCTATACTCACGCCGGTAGTTCCGGGAGGAATCCATAAGTCTCCTGGTAATAATCCAAAGACTACCCTGCCCCAACCCCAGATTATGAACAATGACTTATGGACCCTTAAGTTCGATGGGTCCCGATCCAAACAAGGTTGTGGGGCTGTGGTAGAATTAATCAACCCGTAGGGGAAATCCTTCCTCACATCCTACAGGCTCCAGTTTAACTATACAAACAATGTCACAGAGTATGAGGCTCTGGTCCTTGGACTCTTATTTGCATTAAGGAAAGGTATCACCCGCCTCCGGGCTCTGGGTGATTCGGAAGTGATTGTTAAACAAGTCCAGAGTCAATACACATGTCATGACAAAAGGCTGGCCGCATACCGCAACCGGGTTTGGAGCCTTATCAAAGATTTTGATGCCTTTGGCATTGACCTCATTCCTCGGTGACAAAACTATGTCCCGGATGCCCTCGCTATTTTTGCCAGCACACTTGAGCCAATGGTCGGCTCACGACTCCGGAGATTTTCAGTTAAGATGGTCCCCACCCCCTCCATCCCAGATAATGTCACCCACTTTTAGGTTTTTGAAGATGATCAACATATCCTAGCCTTCATGGCGAATGTTGGAGTCTTTGAAGATCAGATAGTGGAGGAATGAGACCATGATGATACCGGGTAGGATGATGAAGACGATGGGATCATGGACTTGCCCACTAACACCATCCCAAAGGGGATGGTTGCATTAGAATGAATCTTTGACTTGAACCCTCGGGCCCGTGAGAAGGTGTCATCTTCCCCCGATGGAGGGAAGTTCAAGAAGGTTAACATCAGCCAGCCCGGTGAAGAAAAGATCATCCACATCGGTACCTCCTACTCCCCTGAGGAAAAGGAGAAGATTCTCGCGGTTCTCTGAGAATACATCAACGTAATTGCCTGGGGTTATGAAGACCTAAAGACATATGATACATCCATCATGACCCATACCATTCCCCAAAAACCTGACGCCAAGCCCTTTCGGCAAAAGCAAAGACCAGTCAACCCCCTGATAGAGCCTCTGATTTTCCAAGAGGTAGAAAAATTGTTGTCGGCTCAGATAATCTTCCCAATCTGGCACACTACTTGGGTTTCCAACCTGGTCCCTGTCAGGAAGAAAAATGGTGAGATCCGCCTTTGAGTGGATTTCTGAAATTTAAACAAGGCATCTAAAAAAGATAATCACCCTCTTCCTTCGTTGGATGAGGTGTTACAGATAGTAAATGGATCTCAGATGATTCCTTCTTAGATGGATATTCGGGATACAACCAAGTCATGGTCAAGTACGAAGATAGAGATAAAATATCATTTACCACTAAGTGGGGAACGTTTGCGTACAGAAGAATGCCCTTCAGTCTGATCAACACAGGGACTACATTTTAGAAGGCCATGGACATCGCATTCGAGGGCCTTGTGAATCGGTGCATAATCATCTACATGGATGATTTGACCATCTTTTTCCAGGACAGGCGTGATCATCCCGCCCACCTCGCTCAGATCTGTGAGAGATGTCACCGGTATGGAATATCCCTCAACCCCAAGAAGTGCATATTCGGGGTCACCGAGGGGAAGTTGCTCGGGCATATTGTCTCTGAGAAGGGTATATCCATAGACCTTGATAGAGTCAAAGCGTTGCTAAATTTACAAATGCCTGACAGCAAGAAAGAGATGTGATCCTTCTTTGGCAAAATCAACTTTGTACAATGATTCATCACGGGATTCGCAGAAATAGTTAAACCAATCAATGAGATGATGAAGAAGGATACCAAGATCGAGTGGAGTCCTGAAGAAAAGTGGACGTTCACCCAGATCAAACAAACAATAACAGAGGCACCTATTCTGACTAGTCCGGACTATTCCCTTCTGTTTTACATTTATTCATTTTCTTCGCCGCATTCTGCTGTGACAGTGTTGACCCAAAAGGTTGAAGAGGAGGAACGACCAGTAGCTTTCATGAGTTCCCCCTTCAAGAATGCCAAAGTCTGGTATTCACCGTTAGAAAAATAGGCCTTCACTCTGGTTCACGCCGTGAAGAAATTCTGGCATTATATTCTCCAAAGCAAAGTACATGCTATCATCCCAGACCAGGTTGTCAAGTCTCTGCTGATGCAGAGTGAACTGGGTGAGAGACGGAGAAAATGGATGGCCATCCTCCAGGAATATGACTTAGAGATGTAGCCCATGAAGATAGTTCGGGGCCAGGGACTAATTCGAGTGATGGCAGAAGAGACTCTTCGCATAGAATGTTAGACTTACACGATGGAGTCCATTACCCAGGACCCGTGGTACACTGATCTAGTATACTTGTTACTAAACAACAAATTCCCGGAGGGATTACCTCCCCACAAACGTCGTGCCCTGCGGATGAAAAGCACCCACTTCATGGTCAAAAACTCCACGCTTTATCGTAGAAACTATGAGGGAGTGTATCTCCGGTGCATCAACAGAGACCAGGCTGTAAGAGTGATTGATGAATTCCACAGACAGTTTGGAACCGGGCATGGCTCAGTCAATGCCACTGCCCATCAGATCCTTTGGGATGGATATTATTGGCCCCGTACATTCAAGGCCATTTACGCTCATGTCAGGAAATGCCATACTTGCCAAACCACAGCGCATCGTAAGCGTAACCCAGCTATGCCTTTACAACCAGTCTACGAGGCTAGACCCTTCGCCTAGTGGGCGTTTGACTTCATCGGGGAGATCAACCCCAACTCGTCTGCCGACCACCGATACATCCTTACTACTACTGATTACTGCACTCGGTGGTCTGAAGCTATACCTTGCAAAAACAACACGGTGGACGTAGTTATCAAGTTCTTGGAAGAAAACATCGTCACACGGTTTGGAATGCCCTTTTCTTTAGTATGTGACAATGGTCCAGCATTTTTCTCGGTGCAGCTGCTCGAATGGACCTACAATCGGGGGATCACTTTGAAGTTCTCCAGCAATTATTATCCCCAGGGAAATGGTGTTGTTGAATCCATAAACAAAAATCTACTTGAAGTGATCAAATATTTGTTAGAGAAGAATCCCTGAGATTGGCACCAAAAGTTGAAATTCGCCCTCTCGGCGGATCGCATTCGTATTAAGGCTGCCCTGGGAACATCCCCATTCTATCTGGTTTATGGTCAGAACCCTATATTCCCATTCAACTTACAGATCCCATTTTTATAGTTTATGCAGGAATTTAACAACAGGGACAACATCATGAAGGTTCGGCTCTTAAATCTGATGTGAATGGAAGAACAACGAGACGCAGCCCTTGAACATTTCGCGCGTCATCAAGCAGTGGTAAAAAGATGGTTTGACAGGAGAGCCCAATATAAGGATTTTCAGATCTCAGATCTGGTCCTATTGTGGGACAAGGCCCGGGAGAAGAAAGGAAAACATACCAAGTTCTAATGACTCTGGCTCGGACCATACCTCATCTCGAAAATCTGCGGGGCAAATACTTACCGCCTTAACACTCTGACTGGGGAACCTGTCGCATTGCCTGTTAATGGATAGTTTCTCAAACACTAATTCGAGTAGGGTAAGTTTGTCCAAAGTTGTACTATATGTAAAGCCTTCCGCTTGTAAATATCTCTTTCGGGTGTCTCGTTGTGAGGTGCCCTGCCTTGTAAATAGCCTTGTCGATTGTCCTCCGGGACAGTCCCCTGTTGTCATTTTTGTTTTTGTTTTCGATTTCCTTTCGGTCCCAGTGTTTTGCTCCGTCTTGCATGAATTGGAATGCTTCACATAACTTTGGCCTCCGGTATGATGTCTACGGCATGGTGAACTTTAGAATCTATCTTTAGCACGGTGGAGTCAGCCCGGTCTTCGGGGTTGTTTTACAGGTTGTGGCACATTTTGAGGAATCTCCATTGGGTGTTGTCTCCAGGAGTCTGGCAATCAGTGAACACAAATAATATAAGGAATAAGTAATCAGACACACTGAGGGTAGATCGGCTGTACTGATTGGTTGACCCAGGTGTGAAACTTTAAAGAATACTTCCCGGGTCCAGAGCTTTATCCTCTCTTCAAACATCCAAATATAGGTGGACAGGTGAAACAAGTACCGCCATTAAAATTAGCTAAGCTCAAGCTTAATGGTGAAAGAAGTACCACCTTACCCATCCGAAAACAAATAAAATAATAAGAGGAAAAGAGGGATACAACTCCGGTCTCCGGGGGAAGCGAGAAAATTCATGACTTTTTTGATGTGATTAGTACCTCTTCTCTATTTCTCCTAGAGGTCATCAGCTTGATATCCTTCCAAAGCACACACGACACCACTGATGAAGGGCTATGGACTAATTCCCGTGTGGTTGGATTCTCTCAGATATATTGCTCTTTGTCTGTCAGACGCTTTGAGGAGTGGCTTGTTCCAGTTTTGCTAACCAGAGATTCTATAATTATCAAATGCATGAAGGCATTTGTCCTAGATAGTTGCCATTTGTTATGCCCTGCATCCTCGTCCCTATATTTTGTGTGCAAAATGTTGGGTCCCCCTTTTTTTCTTTTGTTTTCTTTCTTCTTGCGGCTTTGCCTTGTCTTTCTGTCCCTTTTGTTTTCTTTCTCCAGGGTTTTCTTCCCCGATGTGGTGTTTTGTTTGTTTGGTTTTTGTCTCCAGGACCACGGTCCCGGAGGTTATCCTTCGGTCGGAACCAGATTCTAGACTTCGGGATTCTTTGCCATGATGTTCTTAAAGATTATCATCGCGAGGAATCCCCGGGCCCAGAGTCTGGAAGTTTTGCCTGACCTGAGATCGCTGGAAGGAGGAGGATTACCTTTTACCACAAGTATAAATATGACTTATCTGTCACTTTCACATTTATCATGATTAAAACCTTCAAGCACTTAGAGCGAATTAGAAGAGCGATTTCAAAGCGATTAACAGAGCATTTGCAAAAAGTTTATGATAATCAACGCTTAACATCTTCTGTCATTCTCAGGCAATTGCAAGTGCTTCATTGTGGTGACTCTGACAGTTTGGCAACTTGAGCTATCGCGAAGCTCACGCAGTAAATCCTCCCTTTCCTCTGCCTTCTGCGTTCTCAGGTTGGTGTTTCCGCTTTTCTGTTTCTCTATTTTTGCTTCTGCTCTCTGGTTTTCTTTGGTTTTGTTTGGTTTTTGTTTCCCCCATTTTGTCTTGTTTCTCTGTCTTGTCTGGTTTGTTTTCTTCTGGTTCCGCCGCCCGTGGGTGGGTCAGCTCTGCCAGAGGGTTGTCTGCCCACTGCGTGGAGGTGGTCTGTCTGTAAAGTTTGTAAATAACTATATATATGTTTTTGCCTTACCTAGTTTTCCCGTGAGCGTCATCCTGCATTGTATATTCATGTATATATGTATATAGTTGTAATATAGTCTCTGTATATCTCCTCATTTCTTTGTATATATCCCTCGACTCCATGTATATCCTTCTGAGTGGCTTGACAAGCTGGTCGAGTCACCTCTGTTTCTAGTTTTCTGCCTCCAAACTCGCTTCGGGACAGAAAACCACCTGTTTGAAACTCGGCTCTCGCCCGGTTTCAAACAAGTGGTTTTCACTCTCCTCCATGAAGTCTATCAGAGCTTCATTTATTTCCCATGCACACAATTAATCCTAGCCAAGTGACTTCCACTTTTCGCGCGTTCGGACAGTTGGTTCTGTCGTCATCGCCATAACTTGCATTTAATACCAACGCACGTGGTGTCCACGTGGGCTCGATGACTTGCCTTATCACGCATCCTCACCAATAGTAATTTATCTCGGTTTCGGGTCTCCTACCATCTTCCATCCTGTGTCCTTGCCAAGTGTGATAAAATTCCCCAGACCCGGATGTTTGATAATATCTTAAGTTTACGATATGTTTTGCTTTTTGGTTATCTTTTCATGAAACTAACTTTCCAGGAAAGCAAACATCACGGTGGTAGGATCTCCAGACCCCGGAGTAATTATTTTGATGAATGTGTTTTGACGGTCGCTTTGCCTTGTAGGTTCCCGGAGTTCATATTCCAAACATGTCTGAAGCATCCGCATCATCTCCTCCCGAAAGTCTAGAACTACCAACCGTAGCAGAAACCAGGGTGGCAACGAAGTCAAAGATGGAGAAAGCCCTGGAAAAGATGCCCCTCACCATGAAGTTTATACAGGATAATGTCATCGTGGGCTCAAAGATTGAGTCCAAGGTAAAGTTGATAACCGACACTAATGTCAGAACATGGTCGGAGATGCAAGCCTTGGTGAAGATAATGCACATCCAGTGACAAGCTAGAGATCAATTGGCAATCAATTTCAGGAACTCTGGAATCCTCTGAGCAGCTTGCTTGCCATGCTCTGTGCAATCTCTGGAGCTTATCCTAACACTGGCGAATAACTACAACTCTTCTGTCCGGGCCGTTATGCTCACGGCCGCGGAACCTACGGGATACCCCACTCCTATGGTGTCCCTTGATCCCGTCACGTTCCAAACAAGCCTGGGGATCCAACAATTTGACAAAACCTCAGTGGTCACAAGGACTGATGCCTTGACCCATTTCACACAACTGGAGGATGTTTCCCGAGTATACATGAATACCCATTGGCTCAAGGTCCCAAAGAGGGACCCAAAGAGAATGAAGATAGAGATTCTCCGCTCTGAATTCAAAGAGAGCATCCAGATGGGGATGATAGCATTGGCCCGGGTCTTCGGGCAACCCTTCGCCCAAGAGTTTTCCAAATGGATGTACTATTTCCTCCTTGACATTGGCACCAAGGGAGGATACTTTGACTGGGCGACAATAATTTCTAACCATGTCGACTCCCAGTTCCAGAAATTGAACCAGAAGAAGAAGTTCTATATGTCTTCCTACATTTTCTGGGCCCTAGCGCAGCAGAGGCCCCATTCTCACGGCCTACTCACTGATGGTGTACTTAGGATTGGCCCGGGACAAAAGGCATCATGGGACCATTTCCCACAGGTTCAATGGGAGGCCAGCTTCCCTAGTTTCTGTCGGGTAAACGATGCGTTCGTTTACTACCATTTGCTTACACCCACCTGGGATGCCGGATACTGCCTATCCATTGAGGCGATGAAGTTGGTCCATAGTTATGGACATTACTATATTCAGTTCCAACAGCATACATACATTAGGGTCGTTGGCTTCTCCGGGAAACCCTACTTGTTGCCCAGGCATTGCGGGGACAAGATCGTGCTGTTGGAATACTGTCAGCAAATAATGGAGGTGCACGCCTTCTTTTCCCTCAAGAAGGTCCCCAACGTCCCATTCCCTATCACCTGTGGGAACTACACCTGCAGTCTGGCCACCGCAAAAGAGGCAGACAATGAATTAAAAAGCTACAACCTGCAGGAGTTTTATCTAGCTCGAAAAAATTTTGATCCGCACGGCAGAATTGCAGCGGCAATGCCCTGGGCTTCAAAGCCCCACCGCATACATATGGAGGACTTCTGGGCAGATTTCCAAGATGATGTAGATGTGCGGAGCCAGCACTTCATCAGAATGACAGCCAGCATGATGCATAAATTGAAGCTCTGTAAATTCCTGGTGGACTTCTCAGATGCCACCCCCACCATCGATCCCCAGTACAAGGAAAAGGGGATCGATAAAAAGGCCCTTCCACCAGTGAACTGGGGTGCCCAGGAAGGGCCCACTATTGAAGACTTCACCTGAGAGGTATTTGAGCGAAGCCACACCTACTTCAAGAAGGTGTGCCCTGGGAGTACCCGCCGAGCAGCCCAGCCGGGGCCAAAGTTAACTCCACCACTAGTACCAAGATTGACCCCGGGGGCCGGGACTTCTTCTCAAGGGGAAGATAAGGGAAAGAGAATAGTTACAACCCCTTAAGTGCAAGAAGTCCCCATCACCAACTAAATAAAACAATCGATGGTAGCCTCCCAGCAAATGAGGGAGCAACTGATAACAAGACTAGCCACCCCACCACTCATGGCCAGGCCACTTCGTCCCTCCTCCTCCCCGTCATTAGTAGCCTTAATGGTAAAGGCAACAGGAGTGGATCCCTCGGAGGTGGCGGCAATAAGAGATGCGGGACCTCCTTTAATTACCCGGAGAAATAAGAAACTCAGCAAAAAGCCTAAGGCAGACCCAGGGTTGGAGAGGTCCCGCCCCCAACAAGTTGAAATCCTTTCTTCCAGTTCCCCAGAACCAGAAAAGGAAATAGAGCCTGCAGAAGTCCCAGCCAGTCCCCCTCCGGAAGAATAATTTGATGTATTTGCAGCCGATGAGTTCGGGAATTTACAGGGGGATGATACACAAGCGGAGCCAGAAGTCGCGGGGGCAGAACAGGAGGCTGCAGAACAAGATATGGAGCAAGAATAGGAACAAGAGCAGCAGGCAGAACAAAAGGAGCCAGAACCAGAAATTATCTCCGGGGCTCAAGCGATACAAGGTCCGGGAGTGAACCAACAAAAACCAAGCGAATAAATGGCATCCGCTGGGGGAACCGGACCTTCGGGAATAATCGTAACCCCAACTGCCATGTCCCAAGGGCCACTCCCAGGGGCGACCTTTAGGCGGGTGATCACAGCAGACCAAACTCTAAATCTTGGCCCGATACCTCCCCTCCTGCCAAAAGAGATACCAACTGAGGAGGAAACCCCGGCAGAAGAAGAAGAACAACAAGAGGAGAAGCTAGAAGGAGAAATCCCCGAGGAAGCCTACCAGAGTCCAGGCCCAGCGATTGACATACAGGACCAGGTTGAGGAGATGGAGATTGAAAAGGATGTTGTTGCGGAAGAAGTTGAGGCAGGGAGAGAAATGGATGAGGTCCACGTTGTTGAGGAACAACAGCCATAGGATACTGGGAAAGAATCAGGAGAAAAAACTCTGGCAGGAAGGCCACCTCTCCCACCTTAGTGGCTGGTAGAAAGCAGGAAGAGAAAGGCTCAGTCCGCTGTGGTGATTCCTCTCTCCTTGGCCGAAATGATGGCCCAAGTTCAGGCCCTGCCAAAGGCAAAGAAAGCCCAGATAGTTCACACTCTACGAACTGGGTCGGGCGGAGAAACAGTTTTCGTCATGGCAACACCTCCCCCAGACGCCGATGAAGCAACCGCGGACCCCACAGACTACAATGTTGCAGAGGTGTCCCTAGGCAAGAGGGGAAAGCAAGGTGAGGTAAACTTGTTGAAGGAGGCAGCAAGGGCAGTGGAGGCCCGATATGAGAAAGAGGCCCAGAGGCTCAAAGCCGAAAAATAAAAGAATGCAAACCTTATGGGATTGCTTACTGAGCTAGCCCGACCCATTAATGCCACTCCTCCAGAAACCTCCACATCAAAAGAACTACCGCAGAGTGACATAGACTCCCTGTGAGTAATGAAAAAGAAATCCCAGACAGTGGACGAGTGGGTTGCCCTGCAAATAGGAAACACCCGGTGTTTCCTGGCGTCCACCCTCCCAGATCTATACACGGCCCGGCAGGTCATTCATCAGGTGGAAGCGCTTATTGAGCAGTGGGAGAGTGACGCCAAAAATTACCAAGCATGGAAGGTGGAGCTCGAAGAGCTCCTTACCTTAGGAGAAGATATAATTTCTAAATCCAAAATTCTGGGTGAGGAATCATTTGATTTTGTAAGAACCCAGCACTCTAGACTTGACCTCACATTGGAGGTAACCAAGCAACTGGTAGGGTCCTTGCAAGAAAAGGTAAACACTGTAAAATATTCTTCTAATTTATACAAGTCTTTTGTAATAAAGGTTTCCGGGGCTGATCCCCTTAGTACAGATACATATACCCCCGAAGATTCAGTTTTGGAGAGTTTTGATGAAATAATGAAATCCCGATATCAATCCCCAGAGGGGATAGATGGGGCCCAGATGAAAAAACTAACCAGCATGATACTTAAGGGTCATGACGCTGCGAGGATGGAAGATGAATTTAAAGAAAATATTCCAGACCTGGGGGAACAAGTTGAAGTGGCCAAGCACAGAAGGGCTAGCCTTAAACATATAGATGAAGATGGCATTTCCTGCCTACTCCAGGCCTTCAACAACAATAAGAAACATTGAGCTTTCTCCGGAGGCCGGGGAAAACTCACATTGAGTATTCTTTATTCTTTTTAGGGACGCAAGTTCTCGGATCCCAGAGTCCCGGGTCTAAGATTTTGTATTCTTTTAAAGTGATCTGTGTCCCGGTCTTCGAGGCCAACCGGTCACTTTCAAAAGTGGTTAACAAAGGCTGTCAGAGGGTAGTTGACCAAATCAAGGGGTGTCAGCTCAGCAGTTGGTCTTCTGACAGGGTGGTCTTCTCGAGGCACCACTCAAGGGTACACCTAGCACATTGGAGATAGGGTGCCGCATTTCCCATTTATGAGGCATGTAGCCTCGGTTCTCGGGGGACCTATTTTTCTTCTTTTCTCCTTTCTGGCTCTCTTTTCGAGACCGATTCTTTCGCTATATATCCTTATCTTTTTCCTCTGACATGACAGACCTATTTCATCTCTAAGTATTTTGTAGGGTGGCGTAGGTAGTACCGGCCCCCGGATATTGTATTTTATTAAAACTTGATGTAAGTAGGGTTAGGGTTAGGGTTAGAAGAGAGTTGTATAAATAGGCAGACCAGCCCATTTCCAAGGGTCGGCGAAATTGATGATTTTTTTGCCTATAGCAATAGCAAAAGTGATTTCTATTTTTCAAGTTGCAGAGCTCAATGCTCCGTTGTTCTGTTCTCAATAGTTAGATGCTCC
>MU218165.1:288244-308751 GCA_018584345.1 Thuja plicata | reverse complement strand
GAATTGAAAATTGGAATTGGAATTGAAAGTATTATTTTGGGAAGGAAAATTCATTCCCATTTTTGTTTCAATAATGTATATTATATTGCTATAAGGATGTATATATATATACATGTGTGTATATATATACACACATGTGTATATACACACATGTGTATATACACACATGTGTATATATACACATATGTGTATATATATACACGTGTGTATATGTGTGTATATGTATATATGGATATATATACACAAATGTATGTATATATGTGTATACACACATGTGTGTATATGTGTATACATGTGTATATACATACATATATGTGTGTGTACACGTTTGTATATATATATATATATATATATATGTATGTGTATATATACATGCATGTCTATAAATATACACATGTGTGTATATTGTGTATGTGTATATATACACACATGTGTGTGTGTGTATACACACATGTATATGTGTATATATATATACATATATGTATATATACACATGTGTATATATACATGTATGTGTATATACACATGTATGTGTATATGTGTCTATATGTGTGTATATATACACACATGTGTGTATATGTGTGTGTATGTGTGTATATATACACACATGTGTATGCATATATATATATATACACACACATGTGTATGCATATACATATATATATATATATATACACATGTGTGTGTATATATATATATGTGTATGTGTATACACATGTGTGTGTATACATACATGTGTGTATATGTGTGTGTGTATACACACACATGTGTGTGTATATGTGTATTGGTGCAAAAACAAATTTCCAATTCCAATTCTAGTTGTGCGGAACCAAATGAAAAATTGGCATCTTCTCAATCATCTTCCAGGTGAACCAAACAGGACAAGCCCATATTCTAGAATTCATTTTGAGAATAGCACAATTCCAGAATGGATTCAATTCCAAAATTGGCAATTCCAGCATGCACAAATTATGCCAAACAAATGGGCCCTTAGGTTTCAGAATCAAGGCATATCCTATCTCGGTCTCCTTCAAGGATTCTACTATTTCTTTTTCTCCTACTAGCATTAGTGTTGGCTCTCTTTTTTTCAACCTTAGGATCAGGAAGAGGCTTCATGGTGTATACATTTCCATTCTAATTGATTTTATAGGTATTTTTCATCCCGTCATGTTGGGATTTTAGATCATGTTGCCAAGGGTGACCTAGGAGCAAATGAAAGACATCCATGTCTACAATATCACATAAGACCCTATCCTTAAATTCCCCAATTGAAAAATCTACCCAAGCCTACTCATTGATCATTATTTGTTTCCCCTTGGTGAGCCAAGAAACTTGGTATGGGTTGGGATGGGTTGATCTGTCTAATTTCATTTTTTCTACCATCTCTTTAGATACTAGGTTTTCAGTAGATCCAGAATCAACAAGTTTACATACCTTTCCATGAATTTTTTAATTTGTCATGAAGAGAGTCTTCCTTTGTGGAGATTCTTGTGGCATTGGTGCTTGAATGAGGTTCCTCTTCATCATGAGGCACACTCCTTCTTCTAGAGCCAATTACTTATTAGGTGAGTTCACACTCTGAGCATCTTATTGGACCAAGTTTGTTCTTTTGTCTCCTTGCATATTGGACCCAATATTCTCAGAACATATATGAGAAGGATGGCTCACTTGGTTACAATTGTAGCACCTTATGGGACCACCATCCCTTTCTCCAAATCTTCCTCTTCTATTTGATCTTCTTCCTCTATAGCCTCCTCTTGAACTGATCTCTCTTTTTGTGTTTTCTCCCCTTGGAATCTGAAACCTTTTCCTCTTCCACTAGAGGCTCCTCTACCTATGTCATTTCTTCCTCTTCCTCTATTTTTTTGTTCTTGTCTTCTTTTTTATTTTTTCTTCCACCTTCAATGCCAATTGGTAGCATTTTTGGACTCTCTCAGGGTTGCAAAGATTCAACTCATCTTGAATGTTCATTTTTAGGCTATTTAAGTATATGGCTACCTTCTCAACTTCACTCTCCATTGTCTTTGACTTCAAGCAAAGCTTTTGGAATTCCTATGTGTAGTTACTGACATCCTTGTCTCTTTGTCTTCGGTTTTGTCTCCTTTTGTGAAGTTGTACTTCATAATCATCTAGTACATAGGCCACCTTGACCTTAGTAATCATCACCTTCCAAGAGGAAATTATATTCTTCCCCTCCTTCACCCTTTCTTCTTGGATGAAGTTCCACTAAGTTAGTGTTTCATGTTTCATCTTTGATTTTTTTATCTTGACTCTCTAATTTTTAGGGATCTCATCACATTCAAAGAATCTTTCTAATGCATCAACTCATTCCATGACCAAGTCTGGGTCCATCTTTCTACTAAACACTGGTAAGTCCAACTTACTATTTTTGGTTCTCCTAGCCACATATTTGAGATAATTCACAAGGTATCTCTATTATGTGGGAACCTCTTCTTCTTCTTCCTGCTCAGGGGTCTCCTCTTCTTCTCCCCTTTCCTCTCTCTCTTATTACCTTTCTTCTCTCCTGTCAACTCTTCCTTTTAAACTACTTATCTTTGCTCTCAATCCTTGCACTATCTTTGCAATTTCAGCATTGGTTACCCTTGTAGGTATCCTTGTAGCCTCTTCTCCCTCTAAGTCATGTGTAGACATGATTACACAATAATTTCCCTTAGGCTTCTCCTAAGCTTGGATACCACTTGATGTAGTGTCTTTCAATCTAAGTGGTTGAACCTTTTCTTTGACAGGTTCCTCGGCCCCCTGAAGAGGATGATCTTTGACAAAGGACTCTACACCTTCAAAATACCTTCCAAATTTCATCTACAAACAATCCCGAATGAACAATCATTATTGTTCAACCACCTGTTAAATGCCAAATCAAGCCTTTAACCTACTTCTCTTCTAGGTGTGCTAGGAAGGAAACCTTGTTATTAGGGAGTGGACATGGCTTTTTATTCCTTCAAATATCTTGTTTTCCTTTTTATTTTTTGGGTATGATCTTCCCTTTATCTGATAACTCTCAACTAATGATAACCGACCCCTTATACCGATAAGTCTCCCCTTATGCCAATAATTCCTCCTTATGCTGATAGGCCTTCATTCTTACCGACAGTGAATACTTTTCTATTTGTAAATACACACTCCATCCACTATTGGATTCGATCAATCCACTCCCAAAGTCCTCCTGCACACTCAATCTTCGAACACTTTGACCAAGCACATGGTCATGCTTGGTCTAGGGCTTGGTCTTACAACCAGGTGTCGATGACTTCCAGTCCCCAAATTATGGAATCTTATTATACATCGCCCTAACTTGCATTCTCCAGGTGGTCATGGTGATCCACTAGTGAGATTTTAAGTCAGGGCCATTTACGGTTGGAACCCTTATTCTGAACGCGAATGAGCGTTAGACAGAGAATCGAACAACCACTCATATAACTAGATTCCTTCAGATCACACACTAGAATTATTAGAAAACAAGTGCAAAGAACCTTCCCACCATGTAGATCTTCAAATCACTCAATGAAACATATATTTCCAAACACAATAGAAATTTGCAGAATACTGTAAAAACCAGAATTGTCTTATTATTTCTCAATACTGAACTTTCATACATCAATATCCTTTTTTATTCTCTCTCTGATTGAATTTGATTCAATCAGGCATATGTAGGTGTTAACCAACAACCCCAACCATTTTTCAAACATATATGACCATTGGAGAAGTTGGGAGGTCGAAATGCAACGTTTGCAAGTCTACACCTTTTTTAGCACCTTTTGCTCATAATGCATTTTATGCATTCTAAGACAAATTATGGATCCAAATGACAAAATACCATACAAAAACATATCCTAAACTAAATTTTGATCCTTTGACCAAGGTTGACCAAGTGGTTTATAAGAGTTTCCTACTTGTCAAATGGTCTTACAGATGGATCTTATTACATTTTTTTGGATCCAATGATCCCTTAGGCACTTGAGGCCTATTAACTCTAATTTGTTACATCATGGGAGGGGTGCTCCTGCACCAAATTCTTAAAATGAAAGAGCATAAGTTTATCATTTTTCTCAGGGATGGAACCACAGAGATCAACAGGAAGGAGGTGGCTTATGGATATACTATAGTCAAGACAGGCATGGAAAAAGATGAATTTGACATTCCCTTGAGAGAATTTTTGTTGCAACTAAGAGGGGAAAAGAAGAAAGGAAAGGACCAAGGGAAACAGGGAAGAGATAGGGAGACTAGAGCTGGAAATGTACAAGGAACTAATATGCCTACTATTGATCCCATGAGTTCCTTTTCTACAGCTCTCCCTGATGATCATATCACAACTCCCTCTGATGATCTTATTACAGGTGTACTTGATGCTCCTGTTGTGGGTGTTCCTAAGACTACTGATAAAGGATGGTTTTTCCAATTCTGATAGTTTCATCTGATCAATTAGTATTTTGATCATATCCTATGTAATTTGATCTATGCTATGTGCATTTGTAGTCTGAACATATCATGTTCTTCACTAGTCTTGTTCTTGCAGTATTAAGTTACTAAAATCTGATACTATTCGGTATTTTTTGTATGTTTATCTATTATAATCAATAGGAAAAAAAAAGGATAGAAACAACAAGGCATAAATCAGCAAAATAATGTCAACATATAACACAAGATTTATGTAGAAAAACACTTGGGGGAATATATAGATAGAGAGGGGGGCAACCTTGCATTGTAAAAAATAAAATGTAATCACTTATATTCTCCTCTTTTCCTCCACCATAGCAGCGCCTATGTACATGTGAACAACCTCCTTATGCCTCCCACCCATCCTTTGTTCTTGCAAATAAATTTACATTCAAAAGTTTCACATAAATTCTACACCCAAAAGATTAAATTTATAGAATGGAAAGAGCTCCAAAACCACCAATAAAAATATCCAAACAAGCCTCTTCATTCTTCACAACCACAACTTCCATGGAACTTGTAAAGATATTAGTTTTAGCTCCAATACTTTCCCTCCAACTTGGACACCCATTCTTGCAAGATAAGCATTGCATTAAATGCAATAAATGACGGAATGTCAATAGACACAAGTTAACTATTCCATGCTCCCCCTTGGAGAATCCCAAACATCGCTCATTTTTTATCTTCCTTAGTCATTGATAACCCTATTGTGGACATCCTTGAGTGAGGAAAATAATATTAAATGATTTTGTTCACAGTCCACTTTTACAATCAAGAAATAAATTATTTGATATTTTTGGTCTCATTTAATTCAAAATCTTGTTGGGGTTTGGGTCATTAAATATTAAATGTTACTCAATTTTATCAAAATTGGGCATAGGATTACTGAAAGAATAATAACATGAAAAATCATAAATTAACTAATCAAGAGTTGTTATTTGATAGTAATGTTACCATTAATGAAGCCCAAATGAAGAGCATGCACACCAAGATATAAGGAGACAAGATTTGTGTGGGGGGGAAAAACCCTATATTATGTAGATGGAAAAAGCCTAAAAAAATACAATGAGAGAAAGAGAGGGAACAAGCATACAAAATGCTATAATATTACAACTACAACATCAAGAAAAGAGAGAGATGCCTCTAATATATAGAGGTGAGAGAGAGGAGTTACAAAGTAAACCCCAAAGTCTAAACATGTCATCTAGCATCCTATGTGGGTAGAGAGAGGCACCTCTAATAAATAGAGGTGAGAGAGAGGAGTTACAAAGTAAACCCCAAAGTCTAAACATGTCATCTAGCATCCTATGTGGGTGTGATGTGTCATCTTATAAGGAGGAAATCTGGTATTCTAAATATATTTGGAATAAAGAAAATGAGTTGTGAGAACTAATAAAAAGACAAATGTCTTTTAGGGATTCCTTAGAATATTCCTACAAGAGACAAAAAGAGGAAATTAATCCAAGTAAAGATTAATTCCTGAAAATTCCTGCTAGGAGCATTTGAATCCATTCTTGACTTGCTTTTGTAACTGCAACCTTGCATCTTGAGCGGTGTAAGAATTCAGGTGCCATTTGGAAACAAGTGATGGTAGATGTTTATAGAAAAATGCAAATTTTTATTTCCCTCCAAATGTGGCATGGGTCTTCATGGGTGCCCAAATTGGTTATAATTTTCTATAAATTCTTGGTTGGATGTTTCCTTGGGATCTTCTACTAGTTCGTTTCACCATTCCATATTGTATGAGCAATGTATTTTATTATTATCTTTTGTGGATGAAACTCATGGAGGATTATAGCTTCTAGATGAAATCCTATGATTTTTGAGGGTCATAAAATCACTATGATCATTGTGAACATTCTCGGTGCATTGGAGCTTCAATTAGTACAATTCAACTAGAGTTAGAGAAGATGGTTTGAATATGTATTTTTTATTATTTATTGTCCAGACTTGTTGTAGGTAGTGGTGTTGCTATGTGAGAATTTTTTCCCACCAATTTGTATTAGTAATTTTGTTATGGTGTTCCTATATAGTGTTTGAGTAAAAATCAAGCAATGTATTGTGAGATTGCATTATCCAAAACTTGCTTAATTTGTGTAAAAGAATGATCTCAATTTCCATATTGATTGTTGTTGTAGTTAATGGTTTTTTTTGGGTGCATTACGTTAATCAAATCCCAAAATATTACCTTTAGTTGTATCTTTCACAAGAGTACTATGGCACATATTGGTAGTATTTTGGGGCAATTTTTTCGAGTTGTGGGTGTGATTTCTTAGCTATTTTACCTTATTGTTGTGTTCAATTTTTTGAATTATTGTGAATGTTGGGATGATTGTAATATCAATTTGTTATATTCCCATTACTATTTCATGTGTTATTTTTGTTTGCAAATTATTTGGAATTGAACTCTAGTGATTCCTTGTTGACTTGATTTGACGTATTATGCAAGATTGGTAAAATTGTTTTAAAATTTGATTCATGTATGATTTTATTTCATAATTCTTATCTGGAAAATTCATGCACTCTTGTGGAGATGTCGTCACTTTCCTTCAATTTGTTAGAGTACCTTCTACATTGACAATTCAAGACTAATTGGAATCTTGCCCTATGTTCCATGGACAAACTCAAAGGGGATTCTACCAATGGGCTTTGTGTAGGTTATTATATCTACCCAGAGAAAAAAAAATTGTGTATCGTCCCATTTCTTATTGTTTGATTCCACTATATTCCTAATGATGGTCATGATACACTTGTTAGAAAATTCAACTTGTCCATTTTTTTGTATGATAAGGGGATGAATGTGTTTACTTAGAACACATATCAATGAGATTGTGAGGTTTAGAACCTATTGCATTGTAGCAATATCCTTACAACAATAGTGAACCTTGTGATGATGTTATTCAATGAAGGGTCAATAACCACTTGGATGTAGCATTTCCAATTTTGATTGCCTCGTATATGTTGCTAAAGTCATTGGTGGTCACCAAATTCCACTCATATATGTTGCTAGATATCCCTAATAAAAACAATACCACATTTTTGAAATGGAACCTCAACTAAGTTGGACATAACGGGAGAGTGATCCTACAAATGTCATCTTGCCTAAAAATCTTTGGCTAACATCACATCTTTTGACAAACTTGGCCACACATTTGGATTATTTAGCCTACCAATTTCTTACTCTTGAATAACATTCATTTGCATACCATCACCCTCATCTCGACACCTAATAACATTCTATCATTAAAATTATTGAGCCTACATTAACCAATTTTCTCACTAGATTAGTACATCAAATAACCCGCTTTAGTCAAAATAAAATTTAATTAAATAATATTTATTATTAATTAATTTAGATGAATAGGTTTCTCATATTTTAAAATAATAAATACTTCATCATTCACAAATAATAATTTATAAAATGATAATTAAATTAGTTAATTGGTTGAATCTTTGGAAGTACAAAATAAATTAACAAATCAAAATCAAAATCAAAATCAAATATTAAATCTTTGATTAAATAATTAAATGAAATCATTAAATCAAAAAAATAATTGACAAAATAAAAACTCTAGTATATCTTCATCCACTCCACTTTTAATGTGATGAGCTTGTGATTTGAGATCAATACTTGTCATTAATTCATCTCTACAAAATCATATATATTGAAACCAATTCCTACTTCAAAGAGTTATGAAGCTAGTTTAAGCAAATTGAAATTATCTATATGAGCTATAGGCATATAAGTATTATTTATCGAGAGCATATCCACCTAGTGCTTTGTTGGATCTTTACATCAAATAAAAATGATAATTTTTTTTATTATTATTTAATTCTAATTTTTATGCTTATAATATCTAGAAACAAGTTCCATATTTGTCAACCAATATATGTTGCAACATTTACTATATCTGTGTGTGACTAAAGGAGAATGATTGGAAAGCAAGAGAATAAAGGAGAGAATTTGTATCAATATAAGTGATGAAAACATGATTATTTACCAAATTGAATGAAATGAGAGTATCAAATATTGTATTGAATTATCCAAAGATTAATGAATGTGAAGGACACTTAATGGAAATGTATGATTATCACTAACTTCTTATGATAGTGTATATTTATTAGAAGATACATCAGCTATTTCTAGGTGTTCTCCCTTCCTATTTGGGATGCCCACTTAGATAGTGACTAATGGTCCTACATTTCTTTCAAGAGAATTAATGTTGTTTCTTAGAAAACATTGCTTCTTTTCCAGAGCCTTTGTAAAAACTTCCTTATCGCATATAAAACAAACAAATCGTTTAAACTATTTTTGATATTTTTTTTAGTTTTAAAAATATATGTCTCATAATTCTAACATTATTCTCTAAAGTCTTTTTACCTCCAACCTATCATTTGTTACTCTCATTATTGATCAATCAAATACATATTCAAAGTGATTTTTTTAAATCACTTCAACAATCATCTATTTGACTTTTACTTTACTCTAAAACAAAATGCTTGACATTTGCGCCAAATTTCATACCCCATCCTCCTTATAGTACTTTTATATGGCCTCTAAACTCATAAATCGGCAAGCAGTTTCTAGAAATTATGAGTTAACAATAAAAGACCCGACAACATTTGAGAAAAAAAAGTTTATCATACATGGTGATGTCTTTACATATGAACTTTTTGAAATATATATTATATTTTTATATATTTCAAAAAGTTCATATTTCTATTCAAGAGATTAATATTCTTTATTTAGTTTTCTATTTCTCTTCTAGATATCACTTTTCTTTATGTTCCTGTGAGAACTGTTTAGTGTTGAATATGCATTCTCTAGTATTACTATATTACAGAAAGAAATGTTCATATATCATATTTAGATTTTTGTTTCAATTTTAGAAATTATTATTCTTCATTTATACTTTTATTTTTCATTTAATATGTTGATATGATAGTCTTTATGTAAGAACTCTTAAGTGTTTACTATGCATATGTAAGAACTCTAAAGTGTTAACTATACATTTTCTAACCGTGTTCTATTTCTAAAAGTTTGTTTAAAAAAAATAAAATAAGAATAGGTTTTGATATTTTGAATCTTTTATGATCATTTTTATCATTAGAGCTTATAATATCAGTTTATTGGTTCTTGATTTTTTACCAAATTTTCTACGGGTGTGTTGGTGCACTCTATCACAATGGATCTTAATCAATGCATGCTTTTCGAAACTGCTGTTTTTTGTTTTCATGTTCTCTAATCTTTTCTGTGGGAATATAATTACTATTCTAAATCGGTATAATTTCAAGAAAAAATATAAGAATTGGTGTGCAATTGTAAAGTTGATTTTTAAAGAATCATGATAAAACAATTACGTACAACTAAAAAGGATGGTGCAAAAACTCCCTGCATCTAAAAAACCTTCTAGACCGTTCAAGTCAACAAAACTATATGGCACTTGATGACGTGTTATGTTTAAGATGTGCCATACGCAGGGAGGTACTTCTTAAAATACTTTATCAAAATTCAACTACATTATTTTAGAGTCAAATTCATTGTCTCGTCTTTCATTATTGGTGCTTCACTGAAATCGATCTCTCATGAGCAAGAATGGTCCATTTGTCACTCATTGCCTCTAAGAAATGCTCATAAGAAGACTGAGACTCCCAAAATACAACTCCAATACGATGTGTACGCTAAGAAGGCTCGACCTTAGATGGTTTGATACAATCAAACCCACTTAGGTTGCAAACTACATTATAGTACTAAAATGGGTCTAGAGAGACTAGAGTATAAATGCTTCACCCACATGAACATCACCTAGATACAATAATTCTAAACAGAAAATTCACCCTCGGAAGATGACCTGTGTTAACCACATCATAAAACATGAATCGCCGAATATTATATCTCAAAATATGGAGTTGATTCCTAGTTAAACAGCAGAATACATCATTACCCATTTCATATTACTTTCATTTAACAGATAGCTACAATTTGTATCATTCTTCTTGTACCCTCCCAAAATAACTTATTTGGTTCATAATCTATCCAACTATTTTAATGGCATTTCTAGCTTCTTCAGACTCCATAGTTGTGTTTAACACAGATTAGCGGTTGCTGGTACACAAGGTAAACCACGCAGAAAAATAAGTCTTGATGCTCCATTTTCAAGCAAATTTTAAAAATAGATTACAGTTGTAATTGTCTCAAATTCATTTCATACAGGCATCTATCTCTTGAATTTATAACATCCCCATTGGCAATGAATATATTGGTTGCAGACCAAAATAAACTTTCGTCTCTGCAATTTTTTATCTGCATATTATCTTTGTATTCGCAAAAAAAATGAAAAAACTCGTACTCCAATCCCATATGCAGTCTTGGGAATGATGGAGACTGCCAGATGTATCACATTGTACAGAAATTTTGCCCACATGGCATTACCAATCCTTTGTGCTCTGTGCTTGTATAACAATGACATATTTGTGAATTTACTTGTCCTCTTAATACAGCTCTTCTTGTTGAATCTTACAAAGGTGGCCAGACAAGTCCAATTAAATAGTGCTATAATATCCAGCTTACATTTGTATTGAGCAGTTCGAGAGAAATTCTTCCAAAACCAATTTGAATTCAATACATGAATATCAAAACTATATTGCTACACAAGATGTTGGGCCTTCGAGGCACCTATCTCCAAACAAAACTAAACACCACCTGTGTTCAATCAGCAGCGCTTCTTATAAACAGGTAGCGTCAACGACAAACAGACAATGCGGGATATCGAAGACCAATGTTGGATATCTAAAGACCACTAGAAAACTCTGGACGTGTACAGTGGATGTTGCTTCCGTCACAATTGCCTTGGAACATTTATTCTAAAACCCACCAATAAAATTTGATGAATAATAAATGGATCAAGAAAAATCAAGGTGAAACAAAAATTTGGAATTTTACATAAAATATTACTATGCCATCTATGTCATTACACCACTAGCAGCTTTTTCTGATTTTTCCTTTTCAATTTCTGCCCTCCTCTCTTCAGCATGATTGACCACTGCATTTGCAACTGCTTGATAGTGAAAGTCTAATGATTGATTCAGATTCTGAAATCTCCTTAAATCTAAATCTTTCATAGCTGATAACAGCACAGATGAAAAGAACTAAGTCACTACAAAGTTTAAAGCAAACGATATAATCAAAAACTCAAAAAAATGACACCATTGTGAATTAGTTCTTATTAAAATGGGAGGTGTGCCAAACCTTTCATTATGTCAGAAAAGAACACAAAAGCGTCCACATTATCAATTGGAGACTGAAACTCTTCGTCATCGCTGAAATCATCATCGGATACATCATCCTCATCGTCTGTGTGCGACTGGAAAGCTCTGGCCTGAGAATTAAACCATAGCATCAATCTTGTTAAATATTTGAGCAGCTTTCGTTATTTTACATTCCTGAATAATTCAGATGCCCTCAGAAAAACATGATTGAACACTGTTCTCTTAAAAGAGGAGAATAATATCATCAAGAACCTGCGCTGCCAATTTCTGAAGCCTTTGACTATTAGCTTCATCACCATCTTCAGTTTCAACTCCCATTTCCTTGTCAGAATCATCCTCTTCTTCATCATCCTCTGTCTTCCAGCCATCCATGTCATCGTCTTCCTCCTCGTTGTTCTTTGCTGCTTCTGCAGCATTACAGATGCAAACACATCCCTATTCTAATTATTTATTTCAAATAAATGGTACTCTGGAAATTTACAACTATAACTAAAAAATGAACTACGTGCCATATGACAAGTCACTGCCAAAAAAACATTTACTGAACATCAATCACATGTATGGGCATGGTAAATGCCACATTATAATATGCAATCATTTCTCACTAAAATAAGTCTGTCAAACAAACCAATTACACACCAGCAACTTGTTCCTTGTATGCAACAAGTAGGTCAAGAATAGCTGTGAATATTCGACCTAAGGATTCTTCAGGTATCATTCCGGATGGAAGTGATAAGAGTGAAGTAAGACCCAGAATGCAGACTTTCTTATCATGTTCCCTGCATCAGAACATGAAGATTAAAAAGAGGACCTCAAAAATCAATGCCATCAAAAATATCCACTAAATTAAGAAATAAAGCAAATTGATTAATACCTTCTGAAATTTGCTTTCTGTCCACTTTTTTTTGCTTCTTGGAGCATTTGAAACCACAAATTGAAAACTTGTGTAGTTACTCCCAATTTTTGCATTATGCCCAGAGTCAGAGCTGGATTGTAGTATAGAGCATTTGCGATCTGTTACAATAACCAACTGCATTAAAGTTTTGCACATAATGAAGCCTTCTGCACGAACATGAGTAAACAGCAGAGTAAAATTGTTCTGCCGAAAAATTCAAAGAAACCTAGGACTAAAGATTTTGGAAAACCCCTATGTTCCTAAGAGATGACGAGATCTTTCTTAGTAAAACTTAATTGTCTATAGTATTTTGTAGTTTGTAGATGTTCTTTATGTGAATTATTTGTGTCCCTTGGAAAACATATCAGAAAGAGCTACAACCATCATTTACATAGACGAATTATAAATATATGTATCTCCAGGTTACTTGACATTATAAAGGAAAAAGGTGATACAACTCTGGCAACTAGATTAAAGCTTTTGTGATATTTACACACAATAAGCAACTGCATTAAGGTTCTGTTCAGAAAAATCAAAAAGCCAGGACTAAAAATTTTGGAAACACCTTTTGTTTCTAATAAGAGATAATGATAAGCAACTGCATTAAGGTTTTATGGAGCCTTTGATTTAGACAGTAACAAAGCAAATACTTCAGTGCTCTCCTGATACAAATTTCCTTTTAGATCAATGAGTAAACAGCGCGGTACCATTCTTCACAAAAATCAAAAAAACTAGGACTACTTTTTTGGGAACGCCTTTGTACCTGAGAGATTGCGGGATTTGTATAATTGAAACTAAATTGTCTATAAAAAGTTTAAGTTTGCAGATGTTCATTATATGAATTATTTGTGTCCCTTGGGACACATATTAGAACGAGTTGCGACTGCAAGTTACACAGACCTGGATAATTTAAAGCTCCAAGTGACTGAACATTCTAAAAAGGGGAAAATGTTATAAAACTCCGGCAAATAGTTTAATAATTAAATTTCAGTAATCTTTAGTTTCTAATTCAAAATAAGTTGATTAACAGTTGCAAACCAACTTGCCTATTAATAGCAAGGATAGTCCATCTTGATTCTTAACATTTAAAAAATAAGTGGATTAATTCATCAATAAGGAATTCAACACAATATCATTTGGCAGGACTCAGCCTATTTCAGCAAATGCTTAAATTAGAAATCCAACCATAAAAGTTAATCATACAATGCAAAAGTCAACTTTCAGATGACATAAAAATTATTTTGCATGATGCTATGAATATTTCAAGCTTTGACAAGCAGATGATTCTCACCACTTCCATCAGCAGATCCTTCAAATACTTCTTTTCAGTTCGCCATAGCCTTTCAATTGTAATTTTAAGATATGGCTCCACCCATTCATCGACTCGGCCTTTACAGTTTTGTAGCACTGCCTCGATAAGTTTTGGGGCAGGCTCAATATCATGGTCTTCTATATTTTTATCTGACATTACCTTTCAAAGTTTTGAACCAAAATTAATGAATTTTAATATAATATTTTTTTTGCAAAAATCGTAAGAAAATATTTCCTTCTGCTTTAGAGTATATGCCAATTACTGAAATTTCAATAGAATATGTAGAATAGATTACATGAAACTCATCAGATATTAAATGATCACTTACAGATGAAAGCATTTTAAAGAGACTTTGTTGATAGTCTGGATCCTTGCATGTAAGAAAAATTTCTGTGCTCCTGGATATGTAGTTATCCAAGGGAACAAGAATATCTGCAACAACAGACCTCCGTAAAGTTACTAGGATAGATAAATAAAAGCCAAAAATAGATAGGAATCCAAATTGATGAGCTTAGTGAGAACAGAATGAATATTCTTCACTAACTACAAATCTTTATGACCTTGTTACATTCCTGACCAGGCATCCTAGGCAAGTGAAAAAGCAATCAAAGGTTGGTTTTGTACGTTTGTTTCAGCTAGGAATAGATTTTCTAGTTTTAAATACAATATACTTATTGAAGATAGCTAGTTGCATAAGGTCCCATCAGGATAACCAAGCTCCTTTCATAGCTTGGACAGAAAAAAGCCAAGTGTTTATTTATTATTGTTTCTAAATTTCTAATTAATAATTTATTTCAGATATCTGAAGTAGATGTTCAGAGACATTCAAAGCGTCTTCAAGAGCATGTTAACATTACATTTCCATGACATTGGCAGAGTGCGATAAAAGTGTAAATGGAATTCAATCACCCAGATTTAGTACAACACGGCTTTAATCCAGGAGCCCGAAAAACCAGTTAAACACTTACCCAGAACTGCCAAGACTCAGAGTCCCAAGGCAGTTGAAGCTATAACCAAGGCCAGCAGACTTGTGACCAAGTAACCCAGCAGGACTTCCAGACTCCCCAAACCCACCGAGTCCCATCCCTGAGACTCGACTAAATCAGGTTTTAAAAAAAAAGAGGAAAAAGAATAAAGAATAAATAATTAGAAAAACTCAAACATAACACTCTATGGCAGAAAATATAGTTAGGGCCTCATTAGAATTCTATAGCTTTAACAATCGTGATTTTTAAGGGTGTGGACAACTGCTGGAGCTTGGCTAAACACAATAAAATCACCATGTGGGTCTGTGTGGTCTAAAAGGCTTTAATTTGGGAATGTGCTCTAAGTGCTGCCCCCAAACCCACACTCTAGATTCTAAAAGCTAAAAATAAAAATCATTAATCATTAAGTTTGAAGGACCCTTCCTAGTTTCTTAAGATGTCAAATGTTAAATAATGAATATTTATCATCTGAATTGTGAAAATTAAAATATGCCTTTCACAGAAGTGATAGCCCTTATTATTCACACGATAATCCCAAATAAACTATGCTCCACGGGGACGTGTCCCCTGCCAAATTTCCCCTGCACCCATCCCGGGGACAGCACGGGGATGAGGGGACAGGAATTTTCCATCCCCAAAGGCGTCCCATTTTTGCCAAATCGGGTACCGTCCCTGAAACGCCACTTTGAGAGCAGCAGGGTACAGGGGTATGGCTAGAAGTCCTCGGGACGACTAGGGGGTACAGCTTCTAAAATGTCTATGGTGAATGGTTTATCAATGTTACGATATGCATATTTGAAATCTCTCTATATATAAAAAGTCCCCTGTTTTTTTAATAGTCGTCCCCTGCCGTCCCCTAAAAATTGGCCCTGAACCGTACCCGTACCGGGAACACGTCCTTGTCCCCTAAAACGTCCCCGTCCCAGAAACTCCGTGGAACATAGCAAATAAATTGTGAACATATGCCTCAAAACCTGGGACCAAGGCATCTCTTCCAATTGTGATCTACTTATCATCTGAGTTGCAAAAAAAATATGCCTCAGAATCTGAGACAAGAAAAAATAAAAATTTTAAATTATTCATGCTGTTGTTATGAAATAATAAATTACTTTCCCAGGTTATTAGTGGCCGTGAAAATATTACTGGGAACCTAACTTTTCACCTATTGTCTAGCTTTTGACAGCTCTTGGAAGTTAGATTCACTAACTAATAAGATTTCCAAAAAAAAATTGTTTTCATATAAAATTATAAATTCTAGACGTATTCGTACCATTTAATTCAATGTAATTCTATATTTTTAACCAAAATGGTTTGCTAACCATTTGATTGTTGTAAGATAATTTCTGCCCATTAAATTTTTCCTATTGGGTCCTTTTCAGGAAGATATTAACTTGACCATATCGTCAGCATATATAGCAGAGTAATTAACAAAGTATAACCATAGATCTAATTAACAGAAAATCCACTAACCAAATAGAAAAAATAAACCTGCAACTTAAGAAAAGAAAAGGTAAAGCTCAACACAACTATTCATACTCTATTTTTTCCCATAAGTATTTTTTTAGGGAGAGTCCACTATGTCCGTTGCCCGTACCTTTGTGCCATCCCATAATGTTTGGTTGACCTTTTTACCTGTCCCCAAAACTTATTCATTTGTCCCTTACCTTTCCAAAACCAACTCCTGTGGTAACATCCAGATATATGCTTATTGTTCCATTAACAGGATCAATCGTATCTGTTGTGCAGTATTTACTCTGTCCCCATACCCAAACCTTTGAATAATCTAGAGTTATATACCCACTTCTCTATCAACAAAAGAATCAATCGTATCTATTGTGCACCATGGATTAGGAACCGAGTGAATTGAAAGAAAAAAAAAGCATAAGACACATATGTTACCGAGAGTCTGGTTATCACTATTTCTGGGAGCAACCACAGAAGAATTATCAACAACTGCAGCTCATAGGGCACTGTACAAACACTGACCATTATTTCAATTGCAATGTCTCGAACTAATGCTTCAACAATATGACTCAGGGTCCAGAATCCAGACAGACTCTTTGTGAACTGGTACTTCATAGTATCAAGTAACTATTACTTATTCTTTTTAAAAAGAGGTGTAAACACTTTTGACTCGGAGCTACAAACCAATGAGGTCACAAACAGAGGACCTCATCCCCATTTAAATATTCATTAATAACACCTCAACAGGGTTTGAACCTTGATGGCAAAAATTATACCACAACTTGACCATCACATCATCCCAATACCAGCTTACTCCATTATTTTTCTAATTTTTTTAAGTATCTCATGTTTGTGCTCATCAAAATTAGAGTTATTTACAATTAGTCATGATATATTACTCCATAAGTGAATTAAAGGTAAAGCAATCTCTAATATGAAACATAAACAACTTAAAACCACCTAAAACAATACCTATAGGTCCAAGCTTAAGACCTACAAATGTCTAGCAGTAACAAACTCAAATCAGAACTTTGTATAAAATCATATTCAAGCATTGACATCCTATCTAAGGGAAACTAGATTCTGCTGCTCTTTTATTCACTAGCTTTGTTATAAATCAATCACAAACATTGATTCAAAAACTAATACACAAAACAATCTCACTATTATGGACTTATAATCTATTGCTCCCAATGTTCAAGCTCATTAGCTCCCCATTACACAAGGAAAAAAGTTAATTTCTACAAACCCTCTTATTTGCATTAGACCAATCTCAAACTCTGATATTTTCGGGTCAACTCAGTGACTTAGGAATTTGCATACAAAAAACGTATTATTCTGTATGTTATATCATAAAAAAAGTTAATCATTCAATACATTACTTGAGTTTATTCAAACAAATGCAACAGCATTTTTAAATTCTTCAAAGAAATAGTACAAAAAGTTGAGAGTTTGCAGTTAATATTACACAGAAAATGGAATGGTTGAGTGGATCACTTCAACTTACTTTCGAAGAAATCAATAGCCCAATCATCCAATGCATTTATCATTAGAGGCCAAAGACTCCACATTTCCAATGAGATGGTCTCGGAAAAATATGTCATGTAAGATACGATCTCCAAAACCTCCTCAAAGACCTCTGCAGGGAAAATAAAGAGATAATTTAGAAAAACAGTATCTGTTAAATTGATTATTATACTTGCTTTGAAACAGCCATGTGAACAATATAACAATCTCAACCAACATGACATTCCAAAGTAGTCAACATCTTATTTGTTCAACTTCAAATCCAAAACTATATCTGCCTACCTTCAACAAACAAGAAATAGATAACTCGACCACCCTAGATTACTCTAAAACAAATATAAATAGCATAGATATCTTAAATACATCCATCTATCAGACGAAAGAGCATCTTTTCAAATTTAGATAGATGTATTTAAGATATCTATTCTAGTTTATTAGGTTTCTATATATATGCATATACAAGTGGGCCTAATGAATGTTTGATATGTAGATAATGGTCACATTTATGTTAAGAGGGTTTCTGTCGTTGTCACTCCATTACAACCCCATTTTCTGCTATTGTAGTTACACCTATCAGCATAAATAAGGAAACACTATCTGAAATGTGCATTAAATCAAAAAGGGGCAGAAGAAAATAAAGGGAACTCCAGCTAAAGAACAGATATTTTATCAAATAATTTTGACAAAAATAGCTTGGTTCATAGCCACTGAAACTCAGGTTCAAGAAGAAAGACCACACCACTATATCCACAGCTCCATGACTATCTTAAATGAAATTGATGTATACAGCCAGGGATCCCAATGAAACAACGCCTAGCCATGCAGCCAATGGACTCATACTCACATACACACACGATAAGATAGATTGGAAACACTAAGCAGTGGACAACCACAATGGTTACTTTCTACTTGGGGTCTATGTATTCATTACACTCACAAGCTCCTTGGCTTCAGTATACAAAGTCCACACATAGGTGGCCATCCTCGACCTTAGCTCTCTACATTATTCTCCTCAAAGGTCTAACACTTAAGCTACCTTTTGGAAGTCTCTACCTTGTACCCTTGTTATGACCACCAATCCTACTCTCAAACACTGTTATTGGACTTCCAAATTACCCATTAAACTGCCCCAAAGAATCAGCCCTTCAACATCTGCCCACCTAGCCCTATCTTCAGCCTCCTACTCAGCTTCTATAACAATACGCACCATTTTCAAAATATCATTCTTCACCTGTTTGGTGCCCAAAAGCCTTGGTTGTTATGTCTACTCCAAGGCCTATACTACCTATCTTGGCCATTGATTCTACCTTAGATGTTGTCCATCTTCTAACAAGAGATCCCAATGCAAATTGGATCTCTAACACCTCCCAATTCATCCATCAACTCTAAGCTCAAGATCACTGATTGATTGTGCATATGTTCCTTTGTGCTTTCTCTTCCTCTATTGCGCATTTTAGGCCTTTGACTACGTGTGCACTCGAGCTATGCCTTCCACTCTTATCTTTGTCAAGACTCTCTTCCATGCAATCTTCTCATCTTTTCCATCACTCTTCTCCAATGCATTCTTGTTCTTCGCACCAAACTTGCACATTTGTGCATTTACCTACATCCCCTCTACATTTTTCTCTCACTGCATTTCCACACAATCATCCTTAACTTTGCAACATCTCTCCTCCTACTACACATCCTTCTACATTTGACGGGTCCTCTTCTTTCTATTCCAATTTTCTTACGCCCATCTTCCTTGGGTTTAACAATCAACCTAACTGCCTTTAGATCAGCAATTATAACTACTTCAAAGTAAGTGATTCAGCTAGACTGCCTCATGGTTTGGCGATTCTATCAAACCACCTCAAATTTAGCACTTCCTTCTACTCTTCCTATATTGGGACTGATTTCCACCATAGCTACCTCTTCTTATACTTTGTTCCATTCGTCGACTTTGAGATGTCCTTCCTTAGTCAACAACTTCATGATCTCTTTGGTTCAGTGGTTTCGTGCACCCTTCAATCACACACATCCCTCCCTTTGACAATTTGCTCACCTACACATTTTTGGCCTCAAGCTTCTCAACATAGAGTAACAGGATAATGTAACTCCCATTATCCAATCTCTTAAAATATACACAGTGATCAGAATGACATCTATGGTAACCTTGTTCAACCATGAAACTATCAAATTTTAAATACCATTGGCGGGGTGCCTGCTTTAGGCCTTACAGACTCTTCCTTAACCTGCACACCAAATTCTCCTTACCCTTGACCTCATATCCCTCAGGTTGCTGTATGTAAATTTCCTCCTCCAAATCTCCATGGAGAAAAGTTGTTTTGACATCTAATTGTTCAAGATGCAAGTCATCTGCAGCCACAAGACTTAGTACAGTTCTAACTGAAGTCATTTTGACAACAGAGGAGAATATTTCATCAAAATCGATACCCTTTTTCTGTGCAAAACCTTTTACCACAAGTCTGACCTTATACCTCTTCTTTCCTTCATCTTCCTCCTTCAGCCTATAAACCCATTTGTTAGGCAAGGCTCTTTTTCCTTCAGGTAAAGGGACTAAGTCCCAAGTCTTATTTTTCAACAAGGAGTCCATCTC
>MU218165.1:267983-286189 GCA_018584345.1 Thuja plicata | reverse complement strand
AATACCTTATTCGAAGCTGAGGGTTTCTCGTATAACTTAGCCAATGTCTCCATCAGCTCTATGGTCGTTGTTGCCTTTGATATGTTGAATGTTACAGACGGTGCAAGGCACAATCGAATAGATCCCAATGCCTTCCTATCCAAAACCTCCCAGTCCTTTGCTGACATAGTTCCTTGTTTCTTGGTTTTTCCCTCTAATGGCTTCCACAGATCCTTCTAATAGAGATAGTCCTCCATTTACATCTTCCATAACTGGAAGTTCTGCCCATTAAACTTATCCACCTTCAGCCTACCCTCGTCTGCCATTTCTCCCACTTAATCGAGAGACTCTCCCACTAACTCGTGAGACCTGCTTCAAAGAATAGATGAAAGAACGAACGAAAAAACCTCACTCTGATACCACTTGTTAGAATAATAAGCAGAAAAATGCAAATATTAACACACAGAAGAGAACACAATAACACATAAATTTAACGTGGTTCACCCAATCCCTGGGCTACGTCCACCAACAGCAAGTCCAATGTCTTTATTATTATCCAGTGATTACAATCTGAAACCTGCAACTCAATACCGTCACAGGAAGCTACAAAAATCCCTCATACAATGAAATCTCGAAACCCTAAGCCCTTTTCACAAGTATATTTGACCTAACCTAATTAGGGCAAAAAATACTCTGACTAATAGAAAATTGATGGCTGACCCTTTACAATATTGAACCCATCAAGAGCTCTGCCCCTTGACCCCGCAAGGGGCTCTGCCCCTTGACTCCGAGCTTGGGGGCGCTGCCCCCAATCCCCTGTAGATAAGTCTGGGGATAAAACCGCGCCGAAAGAACCTGAGTCTGATTAGGCTCCACATACATAACACCTAAGTATCCTACGGACGAGATGGTTTTGTTGGAGGTGGTTAGACAGCTTTTAGAGTTTGATCTTATACAGAAGGAGAAGCACAAACAAGGAATGCCTTCCTCCATCACTTTGGGGAAAATGCTTGAGTCTTGCTCTTCATTGCAGGCAGCGGCGACAACTAGTGCAAAAATACAGTTCTACCAGTTGGGACATACAAAACAAGGAAGGATTTTGATCCATTCCAGAGGATCCAAACCTACAGAGGCATGAAATACAGACACGGGATAGACATAGAAGATTATTGGTCAAATATAATGGATGAACAAGCAGTGAGAAGAAAAATGTGGTCCAGGATGACAGTGGATTTCATGAGAAGATGTGGTGTCTTCCCTATTCCTAACCAAGTTAAGGATGATGGGCACATAATTGATCTTGGTTATGAGTATGAGAAGGGTAAGTTAATTGAGCCACATAATTGGTCACTAAGAGAGGAACTTTCGGATTTGGGGGTCTTGATAAGGATGGTAATGAATAGATCAAGGGCATGGATGGATAAGCAAATGAAAAGGTTAATGAAACAAGGTGTTACTTTCACTCATACAAGGATGCAGAGTGAGGATTCTTCCTCTAGGGGCGATGAAGGGACTATCGGCACTTCACGGTTGCACATTCAGAATACAGGGCAGGCTTCAAAGGAATGGGGTAATGTGGCGGAGACATCACAAGCAAGTGATGGGACTATTAGTAAGGAATCTGGAAGCAAGAAACATAAGTCTGCCACACCTACTCCTATTCCGAGTTCTTCATCAACTAGGTAAATAGGGACACAGACTGTAGATAATGACTCAGTAACAGAGATTTTACCTCAGGATAGTCAGGAGGGAGCTTCATCCACACAGTCAGTGCAGCAAGAAACAGAGATATTGCCAGCTTCTACTATTCAATTAATGGTTGATTTGGGGTGTGATATGAGACAACCTAATCTTAACACTCGAGATAGAGGATGGGGTCATTTCAGCATTGAAGGGACTTAATGATGATGAGCATATGGAAGATGGTATGGGATTATCCACGGTTCCTAAATGGTTAAGAGAAAGCATGAAGAAGGAGAAGAGTAGAAGAGGTTTTTCCTATGGAAGGCATTGATGCATTCTTGAGTAGGATTGGAAGAGCAAAAGAGCCCAAGCCTGCAAGGAAAATCCATAAGATCACCAGGGATGAGTCGGGATCTCGCATTGTGCATTTGGTTGTCCCGATAGAAGATAAGAATAAAGATGAGATTACTCCTAATGATTACCACATCTCCTCATTCGATGTTGGGCCAGCAACTGGAGCAAGAATTTTAGGAATTGAGAGGCACTGCGGATGCAATTGAAGAAAGGATGAATAAATTGATGAAAGAACAAGATGGACTGGAATTGGATAATTTGATGATAAAAGAGTTCATAAATAAACAAATGCAACCATCAGGATAAGAGAGCTCAGCACTGGTTCCATGTGCCCCTACTTCTCAGGATTCACATTGTGCTTGTGGCGTAGTGAAAGGATGGGCAGATGATATCAGGGAGCAGGCGGAGGTGTTTCTTGCAAGGATAGTTCAGACACGAGAGGACCACAATATTGATAAGTAAAATGCAAGGATTGGATGAGATATGGAGGGAATTTCAGCTCATTGAGTACAAAGTTATCCCTCATCTCAAAGCATTAAGGGGTATTTCCACATCGATCCTGACTCAAGAGGGGGTTTATTGATATAGGAAGTGTGTATGACTTTGGTCATTGGTATCTCTCATTAGTCATTGAGTACTACATATGAAAATGCGCGCGCACAGTGTGCGGATACTAAGGGTCCTATCTTGGGGATACGTTCGAAAGTCATTATTGCAATCAAGGAGTTGCTTGGTCTTGATATTGATGCTTCCTGTGAGTTGGATTTGGATGGGCTAAAGGGGAGGATGGAGTCAGTTTATTTCAGAGGCATACACTCTCTTGAGAAGAGTCACTTGAATGGGTTCCTCTCACTTGTGATTCCTATTAATGATCTACAGTGGCACACTTCAGATTGGGATAACACGTTGAGCACTTGCATGGAAAAGTCGGAAGTTATGGAGATACAACATGGCAGCCTTCCTAGAATTGACATGGAGGAAGTTAGTACGATTTTGGCTAAGTTCATTGATTTTGCTAAAAGGGAAAAAGAAAAAGGAGTGTAAATCTTGGATGATAAGTTGTATGATGACTAGGCGGCTTCCTTGCTTCCTATTGGCGCTCAAAGCCTTTGAATTTTCTCATTGGCTTATTTTTTGGTGCTTTATTTCTATTGGCTATTTTTGGTTGCCCTAATTAGGGTTTGGAATGGTTTAATCTGGGTCATCAATTTCAAATCAATCATGGCCAATCATTGTAATTGGGGCTCATATATAAACCCCCACTCCTCTCTTTTGTCGAGGAGGTTGTTTGAGAATTGTTGCTAATCTAATGCCAAATTTGCTCTACTTTTCATTGTTGTGTCTTGCATGGTGAATTGTTGTGATCAAGTTTGCATTATTGCATGGTGATCTACATCCCTCATTTAGCATAGATTTTATTTCAGGTTGCTTAGATTAGAATTTTCTTAAGAACTTTAGTTGAATGAGAGTAATTGTGGATGTTTACTTGTTTGACTCTATTTAAACTAGGCCACTAGCCTCTTGCTGATAGTCAGTGTGCCTTGTGTGGTAAGCTAGTGATTAAAAGTACTTAAGTTTAATTAATATCTAATCTTTAGTTTGCATCTATTTGATGGGATTGAAGAAGAAATATTGATTTGAAGATCTTTAAGTATACCTTAGAAGCTTGCACTAGGTGGCTAGAAGTTGTTGATAAAACTGCATCTAGTAGAGCCCAAGTCATTCACACTTCCTTGCATTCATAGTTAGAAGCAGAAGTAGTTTGCATCTATTTGATGAGATTGAAGAAGAAATATTGATTTGAAAATCTTTAAGTATACCTTAGAAGCTTGCACTAGGTGGGTAGAAATCGCTGATAAAACCACATCTAGTAGAAGTCGAAGTAGTAGTAAGAGTGTTAAGAGTTAGAAGTTTAAGTTTGAGTTGGAGTTCAAGAGTTGAAAATTCGAGAAGTATATTTTCATTGCACGTTGTAAAGACAAATCCTTTCAACTAAGTTGACAAATCCTAGTGAACAACGTATGTCCCCTTGATGATCCAGCAAATCACATCATTTCAACTGAGTGAGTATCCACAATAGAAGGAACCTTTAAGTCACCTTGTGATCTTACTTTGCAAGCTTAGCATAAGGATTGACCTTATTCAAGAGAGGATTGAGTATCTAAGTGTTTCACATTGAAACATTGGGTGTTTGGTTCTGCACGTTGCAGTGGAATAAAACTCACATCAACAGGGCCCAGTCATCTACAAACCACCACACTTTGCGAAAGACTAGAAACCATTGGGAAATCTTTCTCAAACATGGCAACAAACTCGTTTGTTTAAGTTTATATAGAGGCTTCTATATCATGTTTTTGTTGCTTCCCATGGTTCCTTTTCTTGTCTAGATATTTTCAAGCATAATGACCACACTCATGACAACTATAGCACTTGATTTTAATCAAGTTTGCCTCAGAGGATGAATCCTTGTCCTTTTCTTTCCCTTGCTATTCCCTTTTCCTTTCCTTCATTTGTCTTTTATTGTCCAATGAGAACTAAATTCTCGACACCCTCTTTCTTGTTGACTTTTCAATCCATCATCCCACAATCCCTCAAAAGAAGGAAGCTTTTCCTTAACACAAATGCCTTGAACAAGAAGCATGCAATGAAGATCTGGAACCGTTCAATGCCAAATTCACAATCTCAACAGCTTCAACCTTCTCCCTGACTAGTGCAAGATGATCATGAAGCTAAGTAACCTTCATCAAGTAACTTATAACAGTATCCATACTAGACATCTCTCTGGATGTAGTAGCAAGGTGTTAATTTCACTTTCACATCAACCTGCTCTAAGCTTTCACATGTTTTTCACAGTTTCATGTTCAAAAGAAATACTGTAAATGATGCCACTTGCAATAGATAAACAGTTATATCTAAAACATGAACGTAGAGACCTTTACAACAAACATTTATGCATAAATCTGAAACACTACAGCATAGAAAATATTTAAATAAATGAAATAGAAGACACAGCAATGACACTTTAGTTTGAGCCAAAGCTCAGGGATGAAACCCCGAAGGGGAAAACCCAGAAGAAAGGTAATTTTTAATAACAAATGTCTTCAGCAATCTTTACAACAGAAAGAAAACAAAACCCGTATCATTATCCGAAATCACTTAGCTCAAAATGATGAACTTCTCAGCTGACTCAGAAGGACTTTCAACTGTCCAACATCTGCTGTCCACATTGCTGCTGGAACCAGTCTGATTTCTTCAGATAATAGAGTCTCTTCTGTCAAGAAGATTCTTCTCCCTTCTCTCTGCTGTATCTGCAGAAGACTTTTTTTTTGTCTTCACCTCTCCTTCTCCTCATTCGATGCTAATCATGAATATGTTGCAGAAGACTCTTTTTATCTTCACCTATTCTTCTCCTCGTTCGATGCTAATCATGAATATGTTGCAGAAGACTTTTTTTTATCTTCACCTCTTCTCCTCCTACCCCACCTCTCCTCTTTCATTCGAAATTTCACTCACCACCTAAAACACTAAGCCTAAACATGGACGGTTTGGTTTAGCACAAAGGAGCGGACAGGATAAAAAATTTGGTCACCCTTCCTTGCACTAGGGAATCACGTGAGTGAAATAGAAAGGACACAGAAGGAGAATCCTGACGCATAGGAGATGGGGCCCACATTAACCACTCAAAAGTCACGGGCAAATACACTTCCGAGTCATTTTCCACAGTAAAAGTTTAACACAAGGTCACCCTAACCTTCCAAAGCAAGAGATTTTACACAACATCCCACCCTTCTTCAAAAGAATAACAAGAAAATTTTATTAAAATGTTTTCTATAAATCACTCTTCAAAATTTGCAATATTATAAACTGCTCCAAAAAATTCAAAATTACCTTTTACGAAACTTTACTTATACTAGTAAACCCTAATTGTGGCTTACAAACCCTTGGCCACAAGTTTGTACTTCTGCAAAAAATGGCCTCAAACAAGTCTACAAACCAAGATTCCACAATGAAACAAGACCCACAATTTCTTTCATTAAAAAAAATAATCCAACTAAAAATTAGCACTTTCCCCAGCTATTGCTGACAAAAATCCATCCTTTCTGCCCTAGCCGCAACCTAATCTACCAAACAAACAAGGTGCAAGTCTGGTGAACAAAACTCTTGCAATCTCTCCAATCTGTAGGCGGTGATTTTTCTCCTTCAAATGAACTCGTGACTCCACACAGAACAGTTCGCCATTCTTCTCTACCTTAAATGTTGTGATTCCACACAAGTTTAACAAATGTTGCAACTTCTATACACAAAATCTTATGCTACCTATCCTTGCTTTAATACCATATTAAAGTTTTCCACTCACGGTAACTAATTTCCAAATGCTTGATAAACATCGATCAATCACAACAAATCATTGAGATGCAAAATGAACTGCCTTGCATTCCTTTGAAAGCTTACAAGGAAAACTCCACAATTGTCAACTACAGCTGCATGGAATTATGACACTGTATTAATTAATGAACTTCTATCTTGCATCCATCTTTACACTATTCAGCTAATAAATCTAATCTTCCAAAATAGAAATCTTACCTCACACAAGAGATGACTTGGAAGATAAGACTAAATGAATAGTGATTATCTAAACTTTACACTTAATTAACTAAAAAAACTCGCTTTAATCACTAAAATGAATTATAAAATAGAAATAACTCGAACTACTTGCATGTTCACACTGAATTTGTACAGAAGTTCGAACAATTCCAACAGGTGCTTAATGCAACATTCAAGTCTTTTTTTTTAGATGAATCGAAGGTTATGTAGAATTTTAAGCAAATGCCTAAAAAGTGATTATTATGGCAAAAAACATTTAGATATTCAAGATACCCAGCTTGAGTTAATTAGTTTTAAATAAAATTGTAAGGTCTCAAATTACTCAAAAAATTATGACAATTCCACTTAACACAAAAGAATGTTTAAGTATGATTACAATACAGAGAACTCTTTAAGACAAGGGCAGAGAAGAATGCCTGTGACAAAAGTGATTTTTTTATCCTATTACGAGACAAGAATTATAAAAAGTCATATGCTATATTAAATATAATGAATTCAACTTCCATCTTCACAAGATAGAAACGGGCAATCTACACCAATGAGCTAAAAATCAAGCATTTTAAAAACAAAATCAACTTGTAAGCATTTAATTCCTTTCTACTATGCACAGAAAATCAAATGCATTATGTATGTCAATGCAACTGATGCGTAGCAGCAATTAAACCAGAGGAATGTCATACAAAAATCACAGAAAAGATCTCCCAAAATGACAATCTAGACAATATTTTTTCCTACAAACAACTGACCTGTAGACAGCTTAGGATAAAGGAGGGGGAGATACCTTGGCCATCAGTAGTAAGCATTCTTCGCATGATAGGCAACAATATTGGTTCCACCTGAGGGAAAAGGTGAGGAAGCCTACTAACAGATTCCAGAATTGTACTTATAGCACGCAAGCATCCTATAGCAGCCAATGCACCTGACTCATCTAGCTCTTCATCAGCTTCAGCAGATTGCATGCACTTCCAGAATGCCGCAGCCTATAAATAGAGTAATATATTTCATTAAATGAAGTCATATGTGCTGAAAAAAGGAATAACCATGATAATAAATATCAAACCAAGTAACATCGTAACCAGGCAATTACAGATTAACTATTATCCTCTATTTAAGCATAACATAGTGAAAACAAACCAGGTTCTGGCATAATCCAAGGGCATAAGGTGCCATCTCTTCCCCAAATTTATCCACAATAGTTTCAAGAGTGAACACAAGATCCTCATTCTCAACTTCATTCATTAGCTTGAAGAACTCTGAGAAAATAAAACAAGACCAACCACTATCAACCAAATTGCTTTGGTTAAACCAGATTATGCAGCAGTCTTAACTATTACTCACCATCAAGTAGTTGTGGTAGGATTGGTCGAATTTCATTCAAATCTGTAAAAATAGTATGACAACTTCAGATCAAACATACGTGTTCCATTAAATTTTAAAGATTTACAGTAGAATTGACAACCAATATGCTCTTTTATTGATTGAGAAACAAGAGTATCATGAAAATGATCCTAAAATATACCTTTGCAAGCCTCCACAAAAGATCTCAAAGCAAAAACAGAATCTACACGCACTGGCAACTCAGGATCTCGCAATCCAGCTACAACACTATGTAAGGCTGCACTGAAATTTCTCTGGTCTGCAAAAGTGATACTTGCATACTGGCCTGCTACCCATGCAGCCTGCAAAACCAAAGCAAAGAATTTAGGTGTCAAACTTCACACTCAAATATCTCTACCTAAATATGTCAACTAAAATATGCCATTATTCTTGTAAAAATATGTTTGAATTATTATTCAATGTAAATGTCATATGACAATCCCTAAATACCATACTAAACAAGTGTTAAAGGACATACTTCTCAGACAAGAATTATTTCATAGCTAAAAAGTAAAATGTAACTATACTAGATCATATACATTGAACATAGACAATTGTAGTATCTATTGTTTTCCAAAACTGAAAGAAATTTTCTAAAATTACAAAGTGGCAGTAGCAGTAAGATTTTGAGAAAAATAAAAATAAACTGCATTACCATATTTCATAATATCAGAATTAAAGCCAGAGGCTGATCTTGTTCAAAAGATCATAGGAAACAGCACTGACATTAGCCTCTAGGGTTCCATCTTGGAGATCATGGATTTCTCCCCTTTGTAGTTTAATGTGCAGAAAAGTAAATTCTTCAAAGCTTACCTACATCATGAATCTTTGTCCCACCTTTCTATTCATTAATGCAAGCACATTGTATTATCATTGTCTATAATAACTGAAGTAGAATGCAATCCCTTCAAGTTACATGGATGGATGTATTTCCTTCCATATTAAAATATTGTTTACTGACCCCGAAGTAATAACTAGTCAATTCCGCCCTTTACTATCATACACCTAGCTGATCACAAACACTTGTCACCCTTAGTCATTGGAATTTATTGCAGATTTTCAATGTGCTGCACAGAAGTCTGAACAAGAAGCTTAGTAAATCAACATTCCTTGAAGCATGTAACTTTATGAAAAGGAAAAATTATTTTTTAAAACAATTATTTTATGTTTCTACATCAGCCATATGAACGTTGGGAGTACTATAGTTGTCAAATATATGCAAATATCCAACATTCAGGGAAACCCAAGTACTTCCAACTTTAGAAGTCTGTGTTTGCACTAGGATGACATCTTAATCTAAAGATGGCCATTGTGACAAGCTATAATAAGAGCTCCATAGAAGGAGCACAACATACAAGCAACTAGCTTAGAGGTATTATTTTTCTAATGCAAAGGTTTTCACTTTGAAGGAAGGGAAATATAATTCATAAAAAAAATGTTTTAAAGCATGATCCTAAAGAGCTATGTTACCGGATACAGGTTCGGTTCGAGCCAAATCCATGCTCCAGTTCGATCTGCATGTAGCTATGGGCAGGATGCAGGAGAGTGTAGTGGAGTTGGATTTGTCTGAAATGAACCAAGCAAAGCCGGGGAGGATCCTGGACAACCCAAGCAACCTAGGTCAAATCCATTCACTTTTTTGCCTTTTTATTTTTTTAAAAATGCTTTTTTTAATTTCCACCTTGATTTTGTCTTCTAAAAAATTATGCAAATGGCGCCCACCATGAAGACTCGTGTAGTTTTGAAGGTCTTTATTTGGGCTTGGCGACAAGGGCTACAACCCTCAACTTCACCCTATATTGCAACGGGGAATGCACCAAGGATGCTGCCCCCAGACACCATGAGGGGCACACCCATGAAGTAGTGGGATATTAAGTAAGCAAAAACTGACTTGGATGCTTTCACTTTCCAAGATGTTGCACTTGAGTCCAAAATTGAGCACAATTTTAATGCAAGAGGAAGTGGCACTGCTTGTGGTTCTTCAAATGTTATTACGTCATCTAATATCAATGATGATGCTGATGTTGATGATTTAAAAAGATCCTTATGAAGCTGAAAAATGATTGCTGAACTTGATACTACAATTTTAACATTGAACTTGAAATTTATGGCGGTTCTGTTATTCCTATTATGCTATGTGATATTCTTAACTTAATTGCTGTTTTGTTAACCAGTTTCACAAACCCAAACCAAGTTCCTTACCCAAACCATTTATAATGAGCACAGAAACTTTTTCTTATCCAAAGAGCATTTTAAAGCAAGCACAACAAAAGCATATGTGGGATGGATACACACGGCTTAGTATTATGCCTGAACAGCAAGGTTAAATGTAAGCACTAAAACAAGCAAAAAGCATTTCATTGCTCTTACAGAATCACCCTCTAAGTTACATTTCAAGTGTGCAGCCAAGCTTTCAAAAACCAGGATGCAAAACCCCAAAAAAGCCGAAGTTCATTTGCAAATGCTGACAGCAGATTCAGCACTGATAGATGCATTACCACCAACTATGCAATTGAGTGGTACTGCAAGCTTGCTAGCATCATACTCAGACTGACCTGAAGCTGAAACTTTAATTGGAAACGAATTTCCATTTCCAGGGAATAGATGAAAACTTTTTAAAATTTCCGCCAACTTCCAAAACTCTGTAATGGAAAATACTACACGTTGCCTCATCTAGAACTGTAACGAAATATTAACCAATTTTGAAATCCTGAAGAATTAGCAAACCAAAAGATGTATTCCAGATTATTCAAGAACAGAACTGAGTTAATACAAAAGTGAAAATGCTTAAGTTCTACAGTTCAGAAATATTGAAGAGCAGCCCAAAGACTTTGATGTATATTAATTTTTCAACCAATAAGAAGAGTAAAATAAATAGACTAACCTTTGCTCTCAAATGACCAACTTGGCTTCTAAACTCAGGAAATACATGCTGTACTAGCATTTGTTCCAGCTGAGATTTGTATGGCTCAGTCTGCTTCAGCTTATCACATAAGGCCCCAATGGCTAAAAGAGCACCATCTTTCTGCCTATATGGTTTGTAGCCTGGAGCTGCCTCCTCATAGCTGCAAAGAGGAATTGAAACAGTACACTTTTAGGAACCATAAATTCTTGTGCAATAGCCAGAAAGTTGCACTTTCAATGTGTCCAATTCTAAGCACAAATTCCTCACCTGACAAAAATTTTCCCAACAAAGGAAAGGAATCTCTGGAGGTTTTCTTTCCCACGTTTTCGCACCAGTTCTGCAATGAAATCAATGGATGCAGTGCGGGGACTGTACAGATCTTCAATAATATCTGAAACAACCGATACATTGTAAGGAAAGATAGCTTTGCCAAGCAGACAATACAGAGGAAATGAATTTGCTAATATGTTCTGGGTTATTAATTGCATGCTCTGGACAGCTAAAAAAGATTAAAAAAGACAGCAACCCACCATAACCTTTCCTGACGTATTCATGAGGGTCCTCACGCCAGAGCGTTTCATCATTATCATTGAAGCACATAAGAGGAAAGATAATTTCAAAGAGCACAATATCAAGTTGTGGTTTTAAAAGTTGATATGTATTGGACTTGGAAATGCTGCAAACAAACAAGGAATAAATTAGGTATACATTTGCATTGTCAAACAGTGGATCAAAGCAAAGACCATGTGCATACAGTTCTAAAAGTAAAAACCAATATTTACTGGATCAATGCATTGTCCATAAGCAATCAGTTTTAGGTTCTTAACACATCTAATTCTCAACTTTTCAAACTCTTTGAAAAATGTTGATTTAATAACATTAATTCATGAGCTCTAATAATGTTGCTTTAATAACAATTTGACTTACTGTGGAAAATATCTCCTACTTATCAATTGATGAGCTTAAGGGGCCTTATAATGAATGGTTCACAAGGCACAACACTTGCTGAAGGTTTTCCAAATGAGGTTGCAAGCAAAGTGGGTTTAACCTTGGAGGAAACTCCATGGTTAAGTGCCCTTGAGCTGGAGTAGAACTGGGACGGGTGACCTCCAAGGAAGTCCCGTTGCTTCACCCTGCTGAGCATTCCATTCATTCGCATAAGAGATAGGTTCTTGTGAAGCCCTACTCATGAAATATGGGTCAATGATTTTGACTCACATAGCAATATCACAGTTTGACTTGCTGTGGAAAATATCTCCTAATTATCAATTGATGAGCTTATGGAGCTTTATAATGAATGCTCCATAAAGCACAACAGTTGCTGAAGATTTTGCAAATGGGGTTGCAAGCAAAGTGTGTTTAACGTTGGAGGAAACTCAGGTTAAGTGCACTTGAGCTGCAGTAGTACTAGGATGGGTGATCTCACGGGAAGTCCCAGTGCTTCACCTCTGTGAGCATCACCTAGATGCAATGAACGTTGAGTGTTCCATTCATTCTGATGCGAGATGGGTTCTTGTGAACCACTACTCATAAAATATGGGTCAATGAGTTTGACTCAAAAACTACACAGTTGAATCCTGATAGCAATATCACAAATTGACTTGCTGTCAAAAATATCTCCTACTTATCACATTAATTCATGTTATAAAAAAGTACATATCTAGCAGTTTCTCAAGCTAGATAGGCAACTTTGAATTAAATATTACTAAAACAGTGAAAAGACAATCAATTGGTAATTCCTTCGTGAACAAAACATCTCCATGGCAACATTTGCTATAAATGCTATAAAATAAGCAAAATTGTTCTTTGATAAACTGCTTTCATGAAATCAAATTAATTTTAAAACTGTATCTATTCCACTTCACTTGATGATTACTCTATTTTCTAAATGCAGATTTTATCAGTTTCAAAATAAGCTTGAAAAAGGCATAAGTAACACTAAAATATTCAATGACCATACAATCAATCAGCAGGTAACCAATTCAGTCAAACAAAAACAAATTTGTGTTCATTATGATTGTAGTAAGAGAAACACAGTTTTGTTTGTAGTTTCACTTTCCAACTTATCTGATGAACGATCATAATTCCACACTGGTCACAGAGATTAATCTTTCAATCGGTGTGCCATTGTCAGTACAATTAGTCCTGACTGATAAAATCACTGATCCAGGGATCGTGCTTTTAATATTCTAAACTTCTATCAATCGCGAAGCAATTCCACATCCTCTATTGTGCATGTGCAACCATCGTCCATGATAAACCTAGCTATACGAAAGAGAACCTGAAAACTCTTGAAAACATTCAAAAACCTAGGGAAGAACTGCTGAAAACCCTTAACAGAATATTTGAAACATACATGCAGATAATCAACTTTGTTAAATACATCAGAAATCAGCACCATATTTTCAGCTATCACTCAAAACATGATGTCAGTTTTCAAATCTTTCTTGAAACAATAATTTGTTGCCAGATCAGAATTAGCTAAGTAATCCACCCTAGATTAGACAGGTAATAAATAATGGTCAATTGAATTTGCTAATGTGTGAAATATTCACAGCATTGATCCCAGAATCTGTTTTAATTTTTGTATATCTGTACCATTTTCAACTGCATGCCATGGTTCTAAATCTGTCCTGGTATGATGAAGCCTTCCATTTTCTTCTATTGTAAATAGAAACCACAAAGAGAAATGAGTAATGACAGAAAGACAGCAATCATACATGTTCTAATTGGAAAAAAAAAAAAAAATTATATGCAATTTATTCTGCAGAGATAACTCTCAAAAAATCACTTAAACAACCAAGACCCTTCTGTATTCGGTGACTACAGACCAAGAATAACACATGCCAAGTTTTCAGAAGTTTTTATATTTTGAATCTTGATAAGCATATATATTTTCTTTAGATGAAAACTCAACTTGTGAAATATAACTTTTCGAACTCAGTGGCATAAATCAAAAACATAAAACATAAAATATGAAGTCATAAACTAGTTGTATGTTTACAGGCAACACAGATCACATAAAAGTATAATTCACAACAACTTCACAAAGCATGAATTGTTTATGCAGAAACTTAGCAAAACCTACCTGCTGCTCAAATACTGGAGGACAAGATTTGTTACCCTATCTGGAAGGTAACCACCCTGACGAATAACATTCAACAAGTTTAGATGGCATTCTAAAATTTTCCCTGCAAAATGCTTCTGAAACATTTGAGCAAATGGTTTGTTTTCTGGCTTAAGGAGCTTTGGATCTCCAAATCTGTAAAGCACAAAAAACTCATCACTATCTAATCACATTCTAGCATGATTATCAAGATAAATCAAAACTTATATGTGCAGATAAATTAATAGACTCTCATAAGAGACAGATTTAAACAATATCTAGTTAAAATTTCAGATATTACAATTTTAGACTATTGTCTTAAGACAACAATCTCTGTAAAATTATTTCTGTAATAAAGATTGTCAAAGGCTAGACGGTAGATTCCAGTGTTGCTGATTCACTTTCTCGGCTCTTCTGATTAAACAGATTGTAAACCTTAAAAAACATTTGAATAAGCAAAATCTCTTACACAGTCCATGAATGTTAATAAACTTGCTTAAGCTCACCGTGTGTATAGTCGATTCATAATATGCACTGTCCACTTCTTTACTTTCCACCATTCCCAAGATTTGCGTTGTTCTGGATCAGTTGGTTGCCCTTCCGCAGGAACTGGTCTTTCCAGCATAGCTAAAAACAGGACCATCCAAGCATTAAAGATGTTGGGATCAAAGAGTTGCTTGGGCACCTCTAACTGCATGGCCACATCACTACATAAATTCAACATTTAAAATTGCAGCGAGCAATAAAGTGCACAGTGAAAAATAAGTTAAGCAATAAATGTACATTCTGAATGCAAAAGCATACATACGTATATAGATGACCAAAATATTTTACAAATAAGCTTGATAAGCTCTGCTATCTCCAATGTAGGATTTGGAACTTGAACAAGGCGATTGAAAATATTAAGCAGAGGAGGAAATGCCTCATCAATGATAAGATAAACAGGAGTTCGCTCATCCTCAGACTTGAACCTTGACATACACACATCAAATAACTGACTTAAGTCACATGGAGACTAATAGTTTAAATAGCAGGGAAATTCTAAGTCAAAGTATGACCTAAAGAAGTCAAACCCCAAAAAACAAATACTTACTCATACTTCCTTGAAAGAATTCTTAGTACATATAAAGCAGCATATACTTGCTGATCTTGCAAATTGTGTTTGACCCAAGGAAGAAGGCTAGGCCATTGCTCTGGATAATCTGCATTTATAATAGTTTTAAGGCATTCTGCAAACTGCGCTCTGTACACAGAGACAGGATATGCAAATCAGTTGTATTACAGCCCTTCAAAATGATCAAACAAGATATTTGCATCTACAGCTTGTAATATTGATGAAAAAATGACAATAAATATAACACCAAAAGGAAACTACCAGGAAATCCAAAAACCGTGTAAGCATAATATAGATTAGAAAAACAAATCCTGTGATTTTGGCATCACTCGCAAAATGCAGTAAACCATTAAAAACAAAGTATATGTTTAAAAAGATATCTGCAACCAGATCAGAAAATCCAAAAAGAGCACAAGTGTTTGTAAGACCAGAATTCCAATGAGTTTGGCATCACTAGGATCAAAAAACTGCAATTCATGCAAAAACAAAGCAATATGTTTACAAAGTAGGCGAAAGTCAAACCAAGAGAACACCTAAAGCAAATCATATCAGGAAAAAAAAAATGTACAAATAAATTTCAAGTCAAATTAGAAAAAAAAACCACTCGAGCAATAGGCAGAGTAAAGCATGCACAGATGACATAATATGTTTACAAAATAAGCATGTGTGCATTCATTGAAGTCATTATTTTGAGTTATCAAATTAAGTACTCTGGTGCATAGAAAACTAAAGTCTGCGCAAGTGAGATACAGCAGGCACAATCTGCATGTAAAAATACTGAAACTAAGAAGGGAATTTCTCTTAATTAAATTGAGATAAGAACAAGGATTTGTGCCAATTAGATAGCCAAATTCTACAAAAAGAAGTCAAAAACATATATGTAGGAAAAATTAAATTGAGATAAATATGTGGAAGAAAGATAAATTGGTTATTGCAAGAATAATCCATAGCTGAAATCTAATGACAGATCAAACGTGTACAGTGTACCAATTATGTACCTCAGCAAAGGGGGAACACGGGCTATGAATTGAAGCAAATTTTCTCTAACTGTTGCCTTATCAGCTGGTGATATCTTCTGCTGTTCTCCTGCCAGCACTTCGCTCAATTTCAGAAAATCACAGATGCAAATAAATTCAAATAAAACATAAGAATGGGATATAACGCACCAGGTTCATGAGGTGCCCAGTTTTTGCCTATAAAGTTCTTGAAGTGGATGCTTGCAACTTGGCGTACTGCCAAATCACAGTTTCCATCAACAATAATTTGTAGAAGCCTAACAAGATGCTGAGGTGTGTACTGATACTGTAGCATAAACATAATCATCATGAAAACATTCTTGAATGACATGTAAAGTATTAACAGTAAGCAAAGACATCTTACAAGCAAAAGAAGCCTAATACCAAACCCAAAAATTATTTCATTATTCAATTCCAGAGCTGCCAGTGAAATAGATAGAGAACACCAAACAACATCCAAAACTAGAAAACTAAATTATTGTGATATGATTCATGTTAAAGCTATTAGATGTCCACAATCCATAAGAATGCTGCTGTAGTTTCTGGATTCGATTGTGAGAGAAATTTTAACATCAACGTTTCGGATCACACTCCGTGATCCATCATCAGGATGCTTCATATTCCTTTATTACATGCCATTAACATAATCTTAACTTTTAAGTATCAAAAGCCACATGCCATCACTACAATAATCCTTCCATCACAACATTAACTTTCTGAGACAAAACAATATTTAATACATATCTAAGGTAAGCTAACAATATATATATATATATATATATATATTTAAATTTATATACTAAGTAGCTGATCCTGATTCCAGATTCGGATTCAGGGATTCGACAAAAAAAAAATTGGGCCAGATCTTGGTTCCGCGGGTATATATATAGACATTTTTGAAATATATGTGTGTGTGTGCGTGTGTGTGTGTGTTCATAGATTCCATACATGTAACATGTCAATGCTCATTCATCATTAGTTCAAAACTTCAAAATTCAAACATATAATGATAATAATAAGAAGTTAGAAGCATGATTCTCATAAAATGATAAATCCATAATTGTCAGTATAGGATTATATCCAGGGTTACCCGGGGACGCGTCCCCGGCCAAAAACCCCCCGTTTCCGGAACGGGGACGTTTCCGGGACGGGGGGACGGCTAGGGGACATCCCCACCCCATCCCCAATTTTCAAAAAAAGACAAGGGACATCCCGGAAACTCGGGGACTTCGGCCAAAATTGGGGGGGACGGCTGGGGACGGCTTGGGGACGGCTGGGAAGTCCCCACTAGGATAGGCTGCATCAACACTTTAAAAAACACATTTTTCTTTTATAAAACCCTTTCTTTTTTTAATTTTGGAGTGGGCCCCTCCTTCCAAGTTTGCCCTATTATATTTATTATTGTTTGGTAGTTAATTTCTATTGTTTGGGGTCCTCTGATTAGTATTTGGAAACATTACATTAAGAATTGTTAAATTAAGAATGTTGTTACAGTCATGCTACACACTCAGAATCATATAGCAGATTGTTTGCAAGGTTTTGGGAAAGTGTGAAAAGTGCATTAAAGATCTGGAACATGCATCTTTATGTCATTTTGTGGCAATACATCAGTGCTAGGTTGGTTTTGTGCTGGTTTGGGTCCTTTGTAGAAGATTTGGTGAAAAGTGGAGGTTGCATCAAGGTGTCATCTTGCTGTAACAGACCTATATCATGATTGGAATTGTATAGCAAACTTGTTCGTATTAATATCAGTCCACTTACAATGAACAAGAGGTGTAGTTTTAAGGGAGTAACAATGTAACCCCAATTTAGATCATTGGAGAATGTGGTCTAGAGTGAGAAGAGCATTGGGAGAAATATATTTGATCCACTAACTATACCAGCCCTTTCTGGAGTCAATGTCAAACCTGCAACAGTCAGCTCCAACACAGTTTCCAAGATTTTTCATGTTAGTATTTCATAGGAATGTTATTTCATGGACTAGCACTAATGTGCAAAGCATTATCTTCCAAAGCAATTGTAACGCTATGCCTATAATGTGTACAACGATAATTTATATCAAACTTA
>MU218165.1:244936-266325 GCA_018584345.1 Thuja plicata | reverse complement strand
CCCGAAGTTGGACCCCAAGACCCGGGGGGGGGGGGTCAAGGGGGAGAACCCAGTTACGCAGTTTTTAATGTGATTTGAGGAGGATTAGGGCAGAGCACATGATTGTGGGCCCAGATTTGCCTGGTATGTCCACCAGATTCTACTCGGTTCTTCATGAGTTTGTCTAGGATAAACCCACGGTGTTTTTGCTGCCTACTTGGCAAAACCCTGGCCACACAAAACAAGATTAAAATCAAACCCAGATCCAGGAACTCTGCTGGACAAACAAGAAACTTAGTAATTTTGGCAACAATCTTTGTTTGTGGAGACTTTATGAAAAGGATACAGTCAGTTATGGGAAGTAGTTTGGCTCTTGTGCATTGCTTATATGAATTTCACTTGTCATCATGTTAAACCTATCTTACAGAAATGTTAAATAGAACTATGGTAGCAGAAAACCTCGAAATTTAACAAAATCTTGTTTTCCCAGTTTCTCATCTTTGCACATTAAACCTTATTTGTATCTACTTCTATTATTTTGATTCTTTGAAGGATGGTTTTGATATAATGGAAGTTATTTATAGACTAGAGTACTAAAGATTTTGCTTACTGAGGACTGCATGCCAATTTAACGTTTTTCTCGTTACTTTTCTGAATTTTTTATTTTACTTGAAAGATACTTTATTCTTTTGGATCTCTCTTTTCTAAATTTTTATAAATATTAAAATACAGTTAATGTGCATAATTTTGTTCATGAAGACTAGAAATTGTGGGGAGTATTGAAGTCGAGAACTTTCAAGAGCTCAACTTTTGTACTTTCCACATTATAATTTTAAAATATTGATGTCTTTGTAATTTTAAAGCTAGTATTTATTTTGAACAGGTAAGAAAGGACCATGACCTCGATGTTCATTCTCTATAAGCTTTGCAACTCTGCATCACATATGTCATTAATTATTTTGGTTAAATTGACATTTAAAGTATAAAAATTACAAAACTAGAGCCTATTTAGCTTGTAAGATGAGAAGGATCTCTCTTTTAGTCATTTTAAGCTTGTGGTTTCCCCAAGCTGTTTAGGGTTTACTTTCCAGCTTCATATTTTTATTCTATAAAGGCTTTAAGCCTTTATGTATGTGAATTTACACGCATAAACAGTTTGTATCCATTCCCAGAGCTTTCAAACAAATCCCTACAGCATGTTCTTTACAATGAGCAGTATCCTTGATAGAGTAAGCAGCATAAGTGATATACTAGCACTGTAATAAGGCCAGGTATCCTATTAAAGGTATCACGAAAGCAGAATCAAGTACAAAGACAAAAATGCACCTCATCAATAGTTCAGACATTCTCCTGCTTTACACTATATGCTTTGATAACAATCAACATTTTCAATAGGATGGGCAATTTGGAAACAGCATTTCTTAAAAAACAGCATGTTCTCATTAAACAAGGAGAACAAATTGCAGTTTGTCAGTTTAGACCCATAACCAAGTGTACAATACACTTCATACATTTAATGTCTGGGTAAAATAGGTCTTCTGCAGGCAAAATCCTACAATCTAATGATAAAATATCAGGTTTAAATACATCCCAGCATCTTTGGGGTAAAGTATGAACAGAATCCTACAATCTAATACTATAATAATAAAAATTGGCAAGACAGCATCAAAAATTAAAAACCTTGCCCCATGTGAATGATTTGGTTTCATTCACATATCTTCAGAGCAAGTATGTGCTATATGATTGATGCAGTGGGTTGTATACTTGATACTGCAATAGACAAGACATTCTAAGGGCAAATTCCTACAATTAACAACAAATATCCGGCTTTGAAGGAATTCCTTTTAGATGTCAAAGATGTTTCTAAACAGGACAAATTGCACCTCACTGTGCCAAGAGCAAATCAGACAAACTGGCAACTTGGTGAAAAGAGGTCTCCACCCTTCAATACTCAGTGGAGAAGGAAAAATGACCCCAAAAGTTCTAAAGAAGGAAGACTGTACTGGGACGGAACAAAATCTAAAGTCCTCAGGGGAGGTTCTGAAAATGAATGCGGATAATGACATTGATGAATGTAGCACACTGATGGAAACGGCAGGCAGGCTGGAATCCACCAATGGTCTGGAATAGGAGGAAGGAAAATCAGCACGAGAAAGCTCTGAGAAGATACAGAAGGCAGAAGAAGGTGCTGAAGATATTCAGAAGGTTGAATCTCAGGAGAAAGGAGGGAAGGTGGTGACACGCTCCAAAGGCGATGCCACAATGCATCACCGAATTGAAGAACCCTAAGAGTCGGAAGATTTCCACAATCCATGAGATTATTGCAAGCTGTTTCTGGATTCAATTGTGTAAGTATTTATGCATCAACGTTTTGGATCACACTCTGTGATCCATCATCAGGATGAATGATATAGAGTCAAATGATCCAATTGAAGAACCCTGTTAATAGATTTATCTTTGGGAGGTGGCTCCCTGGTTGTAGCCCCGCCTGGTTCGGGCCAGGCTCAAAACCTGGCAATAATAAAAAAAATAAAAAAAACTCTACCAATCAAAAAATATATATATATAATACGGCCTGAATCCATTCCAGCACCATTACAGTAAGACTGAACAGATTCCTGAATTCTAATAATAGAATATCAGTAAGACAGAATCAAATAAGTAAAAACTTGCAATATATGGATAGCTGAGTTTCATTCCTACACCTTTGGAGTAAATCTCAACCATGTGATTGATACGGTGATCTATATACTTAATACAGCGAGAATCAGCAATTACATTATGTAGTCTGAGGGCATATTCCTACAATCTAATAGCAGACAATCGAATTCAGAACATTCCAGCATTGTTGGAGTAAGTCTATAAAATTCTAGCAATCTAATAAGAAAACATCACTGAGACAGAATCAAATAATGGGAAAATGTGCCACTTGGACTGTTCAAATTCATATTCCCTAATATTTGAAACTATGTCTGTTTTACACTTGATATGGTGTGCAGCATATTTGTAGAAGATTAGAACAGGTATTCAGGTGGCAGATTCCTACAATCTGATTGCAAAATATCAAGTTTGCATACACTACTCCACGTTTAAATTATGTCAGTGCAGATTCTTATAGTCTAATAGTAATAACAGAACATCACATAGATGGAACCTTATGAACAGTTTAGATCTATGTGATGAGCATGCGGTCATACTGGGAGGGGGAGGGGGGGTGTGAATCAGTATAACAACAACTTTAATCAATTAAAACTTTATTATTCACAATAGCATCATTTACTCAATTTCAATAATCATGCACATGGCAAGAACATAATAACACAATATTATAGGAGAAAACTACGGCAAATTACTTCCATATATAATAATCTCTTACAAATTGCGTAGGCTCAACCTACTAGAGGTACCAACCCCTCATTCTATTTGTAAGCACTTGCTCACTAGAGGCACCAACCTCTCATTCAATTAGAGGCACCAACCCCTAGTTCAATTTTCCACTTTGAATGTTGCTTCTACAACAGATGGTGGTAATTTATATATCATGCTTATTGCTCCACATCTATTCGAATGACCTTCATATAGATTCTACTTATTCCATTATCTTCTTCTGAATGTTCTCTTCAATAGATGACAAAGTCTACATCAAATGCAATTGCACATATTTTTTCTTTATAAGATTTGTTCTTGAGCGATGTATCATATATCCCTTTTTTCACAGAGAAATACTATTCTAAGTCTGCTCAAAACTCTCTTATAAATCTACCCATAGAGTCTTCAAAAAGCCTTCACAAATTTGCTCTATTCTTCTTCTGAAATATGCTTACTATTTTCTTCACAAGGCTTCATGAATCTGCTCCAAAAATCTGCTTTTATCTTCTAATATATATCTGCTTCAAATCAAAAAAGACATTTGATTATATACAGGATTTTTCTTTCAGATATGCACATAACCTTTTTCAATCTATATGTTCATGCTCATATATTAGCTGGTGTATTTGATTTATCTTTTTCGCTCAACACTTGAACACCTTTCTTAATCTCACTTCTCAACCTTTATTATATTCTCATGTTTCTTTCGAAAGAGTGTGAATTCTCTTAAAAGAAATACTGCTTTGTAGTAGATGCACATACCTTCTAAGAAATTGCTGCACCTTTTGAGAAATAGTAACTGCCTTTTAGTTTACACATAACCATAACCTTTGTTAACTAACTTCCTCACTGTTTGGTAAGCACTGTTAAATAATCTTCAAAAACTGATCTAAAGAGAATCACTGCCTTTGATAACAAGAGCTGAATCTTTCACTTAATTGCTGAGATATATATATATATATATATATATATATATATATATATATCGCTGTCTATGGTAAACATTGATATGTTAATAATATGCCTTATCTTCTTAATCAAATCACTTCCTTAACAAATATAATCACTTGCCTTTCAATGAGAATCTCTTCTTAATAAAATTGTGATTCCACTTCGTTATCATTACTTTTTATTCATACATCTTAATTTTATGGTCGGCTATTTGTTTAATTCCAACTATGATCAGCCAACATACTATATCTTGCATTTGAAATTATTTGAATCCCTATAAAACTAACAGCAATTTTCTCCCTCACATAAGCTAACTGTTACTCTTCAAGATAGAACCTTGCCACCGTCTATATACCTTTGACAACATTTCTATCAACAAATTCCTTGACATTAATGCCACTTATCTTCATTAATATGCATTTGGCATCAATGATAACATTTCCACCACAATGAACATCTTTAGAGTGAATCCATACCATATGCTTGATACAATGAGCAGTATCCAAGATACTTCACTAGACTAGGTGTTTCCAAGAATAGATACCTACAGTATAATAACAAAACATCAGGGCCAGAACCATTACAGACATCTCAGGTGCAAATCTGCCCAGATTTTTACAATTGAAGAACAAAACACATCACTTAGACAGCATCGGATAGAGAGAAAATATTCAAGGCGGTTCAGATCCAGAACTATATCTTTGGAGTTAGTGCTAACCATTTGTTTGATACAGTGAGCTGTATCTGTAATATATAAGCATCAGCATTAAACTAGGTACTCCAAGGGCAGATTCTTACAATACAACATCAAATTCTGAGGTCCACATTTATCACAGCTTCATTAGATAAATCTGAGAAGATTCCTACAATCTAATAACAAAACATCACCAAGACAGAGTCAAATAGAGAGGAAAACCACATGGACACTTCAGATCCATTCCCACATCTTTGAGGCAAGTCTCTACCATACACATGATACAATAAGGAGTGAACTTGATACTCTTTGAGTATCAGCATTAAACTAGGGCAGATCCTTACAATCTAAGAAAGATATCAACTTAAGGTTCATGTCAGCGCATTTGAACTAAGCCTACATCATCTGTTTTGCACAGCAAACAGTATAATTTCAACAGCCAACATTAGACATTTGACTAGGTATTGTGAGAGCATATTCCTACAATCTGATAACAAAACATCTAGTTTAGATTCATTCGAGTACATATGAACTAAGCCTGCACTATGTACTTACAATAACGACAAATATACCCACCAAAGGCAAGATCAAGCATTAGACTAGGTACTCTGGAGGCAGATTCCTACAATCTAACACAAAATATACAAGTTCAAAATCATTTGACATATGTGAACTAACTCTACATTGTATAATTGAAATAATGAACAGCATACACACCACGACCAGCATCAGGCATTAGACAAGGTACTCTGAGGGCAGATTCCTACAATATAATGAAAGAATATCTAGTTCAGAAACATTCCAGCATTTATAAACTAAGTGCATACCATATAGTTACAATACACTATTGGCAGCATCGGGCAATAGACTAGATACTCTGAGGACAGATTCCTGCAATCTAAGTAAAAGAATATCAAGCTTGGATCCATTCCAGCATCTTTGGAAAAAAATCTAGATTCTTTCAATCTTGTTACCAAAAGTGACTGGAAAAGCATCCAGAGAAGGTGAAAAATGAACCGCGTGCACGTTTCAGATCCACTCCCCATCCTCGGAGCAAGTTTGGGCCGTTGATGTTGCGGAATTCTACTAACATGAGAATCCATGGCCATACATGATCTCAGCCATTTTTGTCCGCGAGAAAACAATAAAGCAAAGCAATCCCCTGCCCCGCAGTGCAAACAAACAAAATAAAGAGCTAAATTTCTAGTCTCCGTGCTTTACATGTGACCGAATATTTTAATAGGGACCAGTGAAGTCTAAAGACGAAAGCAATCCTCAATGCTTTGTACCTGATTGAGGCTCTCTTCCGCCGCCTTTCTCTCGTGTGGATTGGGACTGAGAGCCGCCTGAAGAATAACTGCCAGACTCGGAAGATCCATCTTCTCACCAAATGCAACGATTCGAACTCGCAACCTCCCACCACCAAAGATCGGACTATATGTCTCTTCGTATTTTGTCTTCCTTCTGCGAAAACCCCGGGATTTCGGGGTTTCGAACACGCGACCTCGAGCCGATCAGTGTGGAGGTATGAGTGAGCTTTGAAAAACCCTCGCTAGAAAGGTATGCTGATGAGAAGAATAAAAAGAAGTGTGACAGATTATTAACTAAGGTAGAAGAAAGGAAGACAACGGAAGAATTGGGAAAGAATAATATTTTTGATATGATTGATATGTATCTGTGTTTGTTTGTTTTTGGTTTTCTTTATTATCTGCCCGCCAGCCTGCCATCTAACCCTAGGATTGTCGCCTAGGGTTTAGTAGCCCATACTTTCTCCAAGTGTGTTAACTACGATACGAAGACTCTGTTTTTTAAACATTTTCCTGAATTTTATCATTTTCCGTATTGTTGGGATTTTTAAGGGCACTACTAATATGTTGAGGTGGATGATTTTAATTGGTTGAAGTATGGGTTTTTTTATTTTTAGGTTCTAATTTTTTTCAAGGAATAGGAATATGAAATTTGAAGTTGTGACTTTTGGTATTTCTTATAGATTTTTAGAAAGAATTTTTAAAGAAATTTGTTTTGGTCATATGTTAGTATTAATATCAAATAGATCAATTTATAAATTGTGAAGATAATAAATATTGAACTATTTGATATTTTTCAAGGAATATGAATATGAAATTTGAAGTTGTGACTTTTGGTATTTTTGTATAGATTTTTAGAAAGAATTTTTAAAGAAATTTGTTTTGGCCATGTATTAGAATTAATATCAAATAGATCAATTTAAAAATTGTGAAGATAATAAATATTGAATTATTTGATATTTGTAATTGTTGAGGTAGATGATTTTAATTGGTTCAAGTATGGGTTTTTATTTTTTAGGTTCAATTTTTTTAAAGGAATATTGAATATGAAATTTGAAGTTGTGACTTTTGGTATTTCTTTATAGATTTTTAGAAAGATTTTTTTAAGAAATTTGCATTGGTCATATGTTAGTATTAATATCAAATAGGTTTGTTTTAAAATGTTGAGATAATACATATTGAACTATTTGATTTATTTAATAGTTTTTTATTATTAAATATTTATATTTTATAATGAAAATGGTTGTCAAAATTAAGGTAAAAGATAAGAGCTTTATTAACGTAGTCATGACATTATACACCACTCTTTGTTGTCATTGTCGTGTGACATTAATTAGCACTTGAATAAGGTTTGTACTGGCCTCACGTTAATGCTTGGAAATGGCAATTTTAAAAAATAGTGAAATAAAGAGCTAAAGCCACTACGAATCGATTATGTGTTTATTTATTTTCTATTGGATGAAAATGCAATTTTAGTAGATTATATGTAAGCTAAGGGTCTCTAGTAATTGAGCCACAACAATATGATATGAATAAGTGATTGTGAAGAAGAAAAGTGTGTAACTTTACATTTTTCCTATTTGTTTTGTCAATTTGGGTCAATTTTGGCGTGTGTGATGATCCCAAGCTTGAACCCTATGCTTTGATACAAAATATCCTTCAAACCAAAACTTATGTGGCCCAGTTAGCATTAATCCATAATCTTCAACTAGATTATACCTACAATACTATCCTAAATTAAACACACCAATAACTTAAAATTATCATATGGATTTCCTATTACTAACACTTATTAGGCTTTATAAAGTTTATTTATGTAGGATTAGTTATGGGCTCTATCTTGAGCTTTGGTTCTACCCTCACTAGAGATTTTGTTATTATTTGAATCCCTTCAATGACTAATTATGTGTATACTTGTATTCATTAAATCTCTATATAGTAGGAAGAGATGATTTAGTTTGGATAGACTCGTGACTTTTGGTATTGGCATATTCATTTCCCTTTGGAAAAAAAAGCAAGGAGAAAGGTCACCAAAGGCTCAACCTTGGCTTGAGAAATCAAGGATGCATATAGTTGTTTTAAAATCTTACAAAATTGATATGCATGAAATTTCAATTAACATGGTGAAATTTCTCCCCTTTGTGAGTGAACTCCACCATTATTCACTCTTAAGAGAAAAATTGATGAGGTTGTGCCTTTCCCTGAGTGAGTTCCACCTCTTTTTCCCTATCTTCTAAAATCCTTAAGAATTAATGAAATTGCTCCTCTTTGTGTGTGAGCTCCATCATTCATTCCCTTTATTATATCCTTCCAAATTAGTGGTTTCCTCTTGAATTCCTCTCTTCGCTACATGAATCACCTTCTCTTATTATTTCTAAATTTCTAAAATATATTTACAAAGCTTGTTCATTGTCCTTTAGCACTTTGGTGTTTTTCATTTCCCATTTGAGTTTGTGACAACACTATATTGTATATTTGAACTATATTAAATTTATATTATCTAATAATCTTGTTAACTATTTCATAAAATCTAAGTGTGCACACAATTATAATGACTACTTATGGAGGTTAAAAGACCAAAATAAGGGTTTTACCATTTAGGCAAGCTCTTAAGTAATCGTATTCAAATTTCCTATTTGAATTAGATGTCATTTATACTATACTAAATAATACAACAAAAAATCTTTAATTTGAACACCCATTGATTTGCATTATCTCATCCTTTTATTTGTCAATTTAAAATCAAATTACTTTATTTTTAGTATTTTTGTACATTGGCATTTGTTGTTTCTTTCTTTATTTACTATTTTGTACTTTAAGGTCTATTGTGTTTGTAATTTTTTATGTACCCAATAAAATGAATTATGGATATGTATAAATGTCCATGTAGGTGTATCATAGTTCTAGTATTAGAATTTTATGTGTGCTCCTCGTGTGGGTAGTTTCTTGTCTATATTCCCGATCACTAATACATTTTTTAAGGACCAAATTCCCCCAATAAATATGTTTCATTTACAACAACTCAAATATAGTTGTATAGTTTCTCTATCATATATTTCATTTTACATGTTCATGTGTTAAAAGATATAATCAATGGTATGTAGCTCAAGGTAGGTTAATAAGCATAGTTTAAGTAGGACATCTAGATACCTTGTTGAAAAAAACAAAGAAACCATTTAGATATATCTTTCATTTCGTAGGTGATTCATTTGTTTTTACTTTTCTTGAGTTTTGATTAGCATAAGTTGATTCTTTTTAATAAGTTATCAAAAGTGAAGGTTCATAAATTCAAATAAATTTACTTAGATTATGTGCAATAGGTTTTTTTCTTGCATCTTCATTTTGATTAACTTCACATAAATAATTAATCTTGAAAACTTCAATTTTCCTTTTTAGTTAAGAAAAATATATATTTTTTAGTTCATTTTTTATTTTAGTTTATGTGAATTTTTCATCCTAAGTAATAAAACTTTACCTTTCAAACAAAAGTAAATGCCTCCACAAAAGGATGAATAGTAGCATAGTCATATTGGATATCATGTCCAAATTTTGCCTAAAACTATTAGATAATTTTAGTATTTTCTCTAGCTAATTTCTAAATTTTGTTTTTTGTTCTCTTGTTGTTGTGTTTTATTCAATGTCAATGAACTTTTTTTCTTCTACCTACACTTTATATTCCTTTGTTTATCATTAAATCTATCATCGTAACTCAACCATGTCCACTAACATATGCATATCTCTTCATTTTTTATTCTTACTCCTCTATTCCTCCTTTGTTGTCCAACCCATCCAATTTTTCATATTATATAACCCTTGCCAATGAGTGCTTTGATATGGAGGCTAAACTAATTGAAGCCAAACTTGATACTCATCAAACTATTGACCACCATTTGTCTATCTTTCAAATTCACCTACCAAATGATACTACTTATGATTCAATGTCTTCTTTCTTATTTATCTGTAAAAACCTCATTGTTACTATTGAGATGTTAATCAACACATAATGAAGATATAGACCTTACATGATTGACCAAGAAAGATACCTTCGACAAGAGAATATTTCAACATGAGCTTGCATGAATATTCAGATGATATTACTGAATAAAATACACGAATGAGATATAAATATGCCATTATACAATGTACAAGCATCGTGAATATATAAACTAAGTGTGATGAGGTATGCACAACTACCCTTCATACAAACATTCAATACTTGATACATAATAATAAATACCTAAAGAAAAAATTAAATGATCTATGAGACTTAAGTAGATAATAAGACACGGTCCCATTATAACTAAATTCTAGAAATGTCACCTAGGATATAAGGATAAATAACATGATCCTGAGTTAGCATGTGAATATGTTCCCATTAACGAGTAGATAAGGAATAACCTTAAATTCGCACTAATACCCCACCTTAAGTGCAACTTAGGGAGTGAAATTATTATGCAAATGATGCAATAATAAATAAAAATACAATATGGTTCTCGACAACCGAGTAAAAGCACAATAATCTGTCACCTTTTAGGCTAACTTATGAGCACAGGTGAATTTTAGTATTTCTAACTAAAAATTAATTTTGGTCATACATATAGTCTAGCTAGATTCATTCTAGCTAAGTTAGATAAGTTCTTTAACTTTTCCAATTGGAAATGTCTATTAAATGTATGTTTTATACCACTTTGAGTCCAATTACCATAGAAATAAAAATATTTCAGAAAAAGTGACGTTTCAATAACTCCTAGTCTTTTTAATAATATTTTTTTAAAAATACAAAAATACCCTTTTGTAGAGATCAGAGTCAAGAATATCTTCATATAGATTTTATAGTATTTTAATTAGACATAGTCTATTTTAATTACAAAATATTGAAAGTAGGTATTTTAACAGTCAAGCAGTCGTTGATTCGAAAAAAAAAAAATGGTAAATCAATTCAAAAAAAATTAAAATCATGGAAAACACTAGACAAGAGAGTCCTCTTCAATAATATGTAATTTATTTGGTTTTTGGTATAGTTTTGATAGGGGAAAAGTGGCGGGAGGCAAAAACTGTTGATTTCAGGTAAGTTCGACTTTGAAAACTTATAACAGGAAACTATAGATTGAAAAGACTTCTTTCTTTTTTTCTGCACTAGCTATACATGTCATCTAAAACATATTATGAAATTGGAGGAAAAAACAATATTTTACTTATAATGATTTGGCGGGAAGTAAACTCCTTGATTTATAGTATTTTTCAGGAAATGAAAAATAGACCTAAAAATCTCACAAAACATATTAATTTTGGTTCAATTTTTAAAAAAAAATGATAGGCATATAATTCATCCTATTTCACACATTTCTTCTATTTACATCATCTTCAAATTCTCAAAAGAAATGTGACTTTTATGCCCTTGAAGTTTTACAGTTTTGGTGTTGTATACATTTTTCTTTGTAAAAGGTGACAGATTATTGTGCTTTTACCCAACTAAGACATGTAAGGAACCCATGAACAACTAATCATGCAACTATCATCTCACAAATAGAGAAAGGGAGAAAAACCTTGTGGGACAAAACTCCTCTCCAAAAAATGGATAATGCAAATCATGTACAAGTGATAGAAGAAGTGATATATGGAGTTCTAGAAATCAATATCACCCAAGAACTACATTCATCACAATAATACAAATGGCATCCCCCCACCATAAGAGGGAAAGAGAGACTATGTACCCCCCCTCCCCCAAATAATGAATAATTTCTTGTAAGAATAGTAAATGTTTGAAGAAAAAACATGGTCCAATGCTTAAAAACAACTTGTTGTCTCCCCTTAGGAAGAGAAAAAAAACATATATAAATGCAGGACTAGTTCTCATTCAAGATATGCTTTGAAAGATGGAATCATGAAGAATGATGATGTTGTCGAGCTCAACACTACTCACATGTCTCCTTGTCCATGGAAGATGATGATGTCACAGTCTAATCAGGTACATGTTCAATCAAAGAAGAAAGCAACAGAATAAAACTATGCGAAAACTAATACAAGTGAACCCACAATAGTGGGTTACACTTTTTTGCCAACTTTAACACTGAAATGTACATTCTGAAGAAAAAATACTTCACATTAAGACACCTATTTCCGCTAAACCACTACAAATTTGAAGATGGTGTATATTAGAGTCTTTTATAATTTTGTATGTAGATTCTAAATATATATTTTTTAAAAATTTTGGAATTGATTTGAATCCATTTTTCTATCTCCCTCGAAAACTAGTTTTTTGCAGTAAACAACATTTTTAAAGAGTGACACTCACTTGTTCAATCATAACTGTTTTTCAATAATAGATATGAATGTAATTCTTTTAAATTTAGTTTTGTAACATCCATATATAATTTTTGCAATTAGTTTCATGACTTTCTCCTTAGTATTTTATATTTTATTAAGGTTTGAAGTTGAGTTAACTATAATTTTGACATATGTTCATTTGTCCAATTGTAACTTGTTGTGTTTGTGTCCAAATTTTTTTATTTTAGAAAGAGGACTTCAATACCTAGTGCATAGATATTTTTCAAAATTGTTTTTCACTTGTTTACTATTTTTCCATAAGTGTTGAACATAAAGGGAAATGTTTGGTGAGAAACCTATGTTTAATCAATCTAAAAAAAATCATAACAAACACAATATATATTAAAATTGTAACCATTGGAAATCTCATTCCAACTACTATTTTCATGCATTTGGGTTTATCAATATTGTTCCATTTGAGTTCTGAAGGGCAGAAAATTGTAGAAAATGGGAGAACTTTGGGGGATTATTTTTTACAGGGGGTTTAGATAGAAACTAATTTCAAAAGGGGTTTCGATAGAAACCCCCCCCCCCCCCCCTTTTTCATAGAAACCTATTTATATCAAAATTCTATGGCATAATTTTTTTTATGAAAAACCTTTCATTTAAAAAAAAAAAACCCTATTTAAGGGGTTTCGATCGAAGCCCCCTTTAGATCAAAACTCCTTTATTATTAATAGAAAATAAAAAATAAAATACTTCGAATCAAAATTAAGCTTTGATTGAAAGTTAAGGCAGGATAAATTTTGATCGAAACCATTTTTGGCTTTCTATTGAAAGTCACTTCCGATCGAAAGTGGCAAAAATGGCAATTTGGTCGAAAGTGCCAAATTCCTTCCTATGAAAAATTGTAACCCACTATTGTGGGTTCACCCATGTAGAACAAGTTCTATAGACTAATATGATTTGACAATAGGAGTTAATGGTTGTCAATAAAGATGAGAGTTAACTCCTCAACTGTATCATCCAAATTTGAAAGACACGATGGCCTAGTTGAACAAGAATAATGGAAGTCTCAAATGACTATGCACTAGAAATCAAAGAAAGTGAAGGTACATAAATATCTCTAAAAAGGAATCAAGAACCTCTGAAGTAACCTCATCATCATCTAAAGTTTCAAAATACGCCAAAGTATCAAATTTCTTAATAGTATAAGAATTATCGAGTATTCTTTTTAAAAAGTGAAGTGGCCCATTAAAATCCAAAATAAGATCATCTAGGAATGGTTGAGCATCAAGATCTCCATATATCTCCCACATTTTAGTCAAAATAGCATGAAAAAACTTAAAATAATCAATAGGATTCAAAATGTCATCGTCTATATGCATAGAAATAACTCTTAAGACATGATCCATTTTGCAATTCCAAGCAAATTTATTGCTATGATTGTCAGGTATGGGAACGAGATCACATGTATGTTATACCTTAAGAAGAACACACACAAATGGGAGGGGGGGTGAATCAGTTGTGCAACAAAAAACAATAAACTTTGACCAACTTACAAACTTTCAATCTCATATCTGAATGATAAACATGAAATCAAGATCTCAACACAATAGGAACACATAACACCAAGATTTTTGATGTGGAAACCCGGTTAAGGGAAAAACCACGGTGTGGGTGGATCCCACGAGATGAATGTACTTAGTAATAAGTATTGTATCATGTTAGGAGTATTACAAAAGGGGAATGCACTTGCATTCAAGCACACTACCTAGAACTCGCTGCTCAAACACAATTACAACAAGGATCACTACCTTACAACACAATCTGATTAAATATCAAAGAGGACTTACAGTCCAAACACACGAACTGACTAGTAGCATATGTTATGCCAAAATAGTTCCAATGAATTACAACAAATATTTGCCTCAATTGTAGATTCCCCTCATACATCTTCTGTCAGGTATTCCATACCATCTTTCACCTTTGCACACTCTAGCCACACTTCGCAATTACAAATGATTACATATATATAAACATTACATCAATACATCTGAACTAGGTTATCCAAGGACCTAATTACAAACATATAATAAATTACAATTCAATCATCAATGTGATCCATTGAATGTCATCTAGGACATTGCAATGATCCATATCAACAACCTCGAACACGCTCAGATCCGCCAATCACACTCTAAACCTTCACAACACATTACATCAGCATGTCGGCTAAGACCAAATGAATAAAACCAACACATTACATGAGAATCATACAACCCAGTCACTTCAAACAATGCTAACCAACAACATGATAAGAACACAATCAAGAAACATCAACAAGAAACATTTAGTACCTTAGCAACCTTAGCATCAACATGAACTCAAAATATAAATCCATCTCTGTATTGTTCATCACTAACAATATCTACAAACCTCTATTACTCAAGATATATAGCTTTCCAGTATCCATATCACGAACCACTAGAGTTGAGGACACATATGCATGTCCCAAACTCACTACTAGGTTAGCAACCAACAACTCTACAACACTAATCCATACTGATCCAAAAACAAAAAACTTTGTCTCTTCCTGAACAACCAAAATACCAAAAACTGGTAAATCAATCATAACTCTCAAATCATCACTCTAACATCTTCGAAGTAACATGCATCAACTACAAACATCTCATAATACAACTTTATGATTATAGTTATAGATCATTTGTGTAGAATCTGTGTCGAGCAATTCAACCTCATTGAACATACTAGGGACATTGTCTTCAACAGTAGAAGTATGTTGACATCAATGATAAAACATTAATGCTAGTATACATGCATAATCTGAACAAAATCTCAACAATATCCAACAATCTCCCCCTTTGGCATTGATGAAAACATATAATTTACAAAATTCAATCAACACACAAATAAATAATACCAACAATAATATTAGCAATATCCACAATATGACATCTCAAAACTCATATTGAATATATCTCCTCAAGATTTAGCTAGTTTTTCACATGAATATCTCTCCCCCTTTGACATCGATGGAAAAGGCACATGCATGCACTAAGTCATAGAGGCCAAAAATCTGAACAACGCAACTCCTGAACTATTAACCACACACTACTCCCCCTAAGGAGAAGCCACCAAAACATGAATCTAGAAGAATGATAGCTCTGTAAGCACACTGGAATGATGCATTGAGGCTCTAATCAAGAGGGTAAATCACCCCAAGCTTACCTCAGAGATACTCAAAAGTATCCTTTGGTAAGGGCTTCATGAATATATTTGCAATACGCTCTTTAGTAGATACATACTCAAATCTAACTTCTTTCTCACTGACTATGTCTCTCAAGAAATGATATTGATAGAAATATGCTTTGTTCTTCAATGCAACATTGGGTTCTTTAAAATATTGATAGCACTTGAATTGTCATAGTATAAAGTAATAGGCTCATTAATAGTGACTTTGATATCTTTCAACATTTACTTTATCCATGTCACTTGTGTATAATTAACAACAACAATAACATACTCAACTTCAGGAGTAGATCGTGATATACAATTTTTTTTCTTACTTTCCCATGAAACTAATCTCTTACCCAAGAAGAATGCTCCACCACTAGTGCTCTTTCTGTCATCCACATTACCTACCCAATCAACATTAGTATATACACTCAATGTGAAATTATCATCTTTACCATACCACCAACCATAATTAGTTGTTCCCTTCAAGTATATGAATATCCTCTTACCAACAGCAACATGTGATTCCTTTGGTTCTAATTGAAATCTAGCAACAATACAAACAACATTCATAATTTATGGTCTAGCTTATGTCAAGATAACAGTCCACCGATCATTGATCTGTATCTAGTCTTATTTGTATTAGGAGTATCATGAATCTTTGTCAACTTACAACTAGAAATCATAGGAGTACCAATAGGTTTTGATCATCCATACCAAATTTATTCAACAATTCTTTCACATACTTACACTGAGAAATGAAAATACCTTTATCTATTTGAGTAATTTGCAGTCCAATAAAGAATTTCATCTCACCTATCATAGACATCTCAAATTATTTTTGCATCTCATTAGAAAACTCCTTACTTAGCTTGTCATTTCCACAAAACATTATATCATCCACAAAGACTCCAACAATCAAAATATTATCATCAACAATTTTGAAATACAAATTATTGTCAGCAGTACCTTTACTGAAACCAATCTTCAATGAATACTTATCTAATCTTGCATACCAGGCTCTAGGGGCTTGCTTTATTCCATATAAATTTTTCTTCAATTGAAAAACCATGTCATCTTTATCAGTAAAGGAAAATCCATCCAATTTCTCAATGTAGACTTCTTCTTCCAACTCTCCATTCAAGAATGCAAACTTAACATCCATCTGATATACCTTGAATTTTTTGTAAGTAGCATATGCAAGAAACATTCTAACAGCTTCAATTCTAACAACATGAGAAAAAGTCTCGTCAAATTCGATACCTCCCATATGAGAATATCCCTTACAAACAAGTTTGGCTTTGTTCTGAACAACTTCACCATCCTCATTCAATTTATTTTTGAATACCCATTTAATACCAATAACATTCTTGTCCACAGGTCTAGGAACAAGAATTTGTGTCTTATTCTTTTCATTTTTTTCCAATTCTTCTTTCATAGCTTAAAACCAACTCTCATATTTGCATGCTTCATCAACATCTTTGGGTTCAATCTTAGAAATCAAACAAATTTCATTTCTAGCAATCATTTTTTAAGTCTTGACACCTTTATTTCTATCACCAATAATCTGATTCTCTGAATGATTTAGGTTTACATACCTCAGAGTCTTTGGATTTGTATTTTTAGCTAACTCTTGAATTTCCAAATCTTCCTCATCTCCAACTTCTTTGTTTTGTTCTACCGATCCATTCTTATTCTAGTTTTGATTATGTGCTTGCACAATCTAACTTCCTTCTTCTTCATTTGATTCATATCTGCAAGATCTAATTGGTTTCTAAAAACTCTCATCCACTTTCACATTAGCACTCTCAATCTATGATTATAGCATTTGTATGCTTTGCTCTTTATAGAATAACCAAGAAATATCCCCTCATCACTCCTAGGATCAAAGTTTCCTAAATCTTCATCTCTAATAGCAATGAACACAATCTCATCTTCTCTCTTCCCAGATTCATCATCAATAGTTCCTTTATCAACAACATAGTAGCATTTCTTCTGATATTTATGTCTGAACTTCTTATTGTTTTACTTAGGCTCTTTGTTAGGACATCTAGAAACAATGTGACTAATATTATTACATAAAAAAACTTCAAAGGCATCTTCCCTTCATACTTACCAGATCCCTTAGGTAGCTTCTTTGCAAATAGGGCTTCAAGATCTTCAGGCTCTATTTTCTCTTTCTCAATTTGTTCCCATTCCATAGCATATTTACCAAGCTTAGATGAACTTTCACCAACGTCATATCTTTTCTTACCCTTAGAAATAGAATCTTTAAATGCAGATTCAACTTTAGGAAATTTATCTCTAAATTCACTCATTTCAAAAGTAGGTAACTTACCAACCAATGTATCTCTTGTCATAGTAGACCTAGTTCTAATTTAACTTTATGATTGTAAGCAGTGTAAGATATAAAATAGGGGGGTTTTTAAAATGTAAGGTGTTGGAAAGGGATAAGATGGTTTGATTGTTAATTATTGTTTGATTTGATTAAAGTGTGTTGAATTCCTTAACCCTACTTTACACTTAATTGATTGTGTATTGCAATTGTGATTAGGGAGAAGATAAGATGTTCCTCTTTTATTCCCAAATGCACAAATGGGAGATCCAAGTTGATCAACCCAAAGGAAGGGCTAATGCACAAATGAATCAACTATTTGGAAAGGAGAAAAACAAGAAGGATATCTTAAATTCTATTAATTATATGTATAGATATGATATATGATAGTAATTGAAGAAATAGGAGAAATGTACTAACCTTAAAGGATTTCAGATCAAATAATGTTATTTTATGAGGTCTGTAGACTATTTCTGGAAAAATTGACAGTTGATCCCAAACTGAAACGCAGAGACAAACAAAACCCAGAAATCTTTTTCCGTTCTGATGCCATCTTATGAAAAAGGTCAACCTTGACCCACAAATGTCAACCCTGACCCAATAATGTCAACCCTGACCTGCACAGGTCCGATAAAGAATCTGTTCGCACCATCCGAAAGAAAGCTGAAAAGGGTATCCATATCTAGTCTCAAATCTGCTATTTTGAACCTATACCTGCAAGAAAAAAAGGATTGTTTTTTGTGGGGGATGGTTTGCCTTAGTCAAACCCTAATTAAGGAATTAACCTTGAAATCAATAAAGTACAGAATGCTAGAAAGTAGTAGAATTGAATCTAACAATGAAGCTATGATATTCAATAGATATGTAATTGTAATTCAAATGTAAGCAAATATATAAGTATGAAAGCATGGGCTTTAGAAACCATAAACCTTCATGATTGTATTCTTGAAATCCACCTTGAAGAGAGGATGAAAGAGTCTTGGCAATGCACAAAGGATCTTGAAGGAAGATCACACCACCATGATGGCTAGATCTAGGGTTTGAATGATGAATCTTGAATGTTTGCACCTAATCCCTTCAAAGGCTTGAGAGCTTGAATCCTTAATCTTCAATGGAGAACTTGAATGCTTGAGAGGAAGACTTGAACACCTTGATAACTTGGAAATATATAGAACAATGGATACTTGAAACTTCTCCTTTTTATGCTCAATATCGCTTAGTCTCGCTTAGAGAAAATGAGAGGAGAAAACTTTCTTTTATATGAAACTAGGGCACAATCTTCTAAGGAGGCCAACTGAGGATAATTAAATTCCAATTACACCCATTCCCTTAGAAAAGGACCTATATTAAATATAATTTATGAATCAACACTTCGGAACCTGAAATAGCCGACCCGAAAGTGGGAAAACTGAATTTTGGATGACCCCCGGCAGCCGACAAGCTTCCAATTTTGAAAGGGGGACCTTGGTCAGGGTCAAGGTCAACCCTAACCTAGTTTAGGGTCAAGGTCAACCCTGACCTAGGTCAAGGTTGAGGTCAAACTTGACCTAGGGGGTCAGAACCCCTGGAAAACATGCTAGGCGGGGTAGAAGGTGCCCGAAAAGGCTTAATCAAGGTCCTAAACAGGCACAGAAGAAGAAGATGATACATAAATGGGAGGATGATATAATGGAGGTCAAAAACATCCCCTAAGGAGGTCTAAACATTCTTAACATGGAAGTTCTTCCATTTTAAGATGATACATTAAGCCCCCACTTTAGCGGGAGTACGGAAATCGAATGTGCTCACGGTAAAGTTAGAGGAAAAAGATCCTAGTGGATTGCAACAAGGTAGAATATCACTAAGTCAGGGAATGAGCCCCTAAACCAAGGATTCTAACTCAACATACATACATAAATATATGGAAGTAAAGAGCAATTAATCATAGAAAACATACATGACTACATAAGTAAGACAAGAACAACATCATAGATAACATAGCTTCATGATCTAATCCTACTAGCATGAAAGCGAAAGAGAGAAAAGAGAAAGTGATTACCTCGCCTAGTAAGATGCCCACCTTACTATGAATCACCAAGGGGGGAGATCCCAAATAGGTTCACCCATAAACTATGCTTGTAATTGTAAATGCGTCTTCTGACGGCTTTTAAAAATATCCATAGATCCACATTCTTGTATCACTATGGAATATAAAATGTGTGTGCATTTAGGATTTAGCAACTTATGTGCGTTACCTTTCGAGGATTTAGCATATCGTAAAAGTAAAAAGGGTGCGTATCTCTTTAGGATTTAGCAACTTATGTGCATTACCTTCCAAGGATTTAGAAAACATAAAAAGTAAAAATGCGCGTCTCTTCAGGATTTAGCAACTTGTGTGCATTACCTTCCAAGGATTTAGCATACATAAAAAGTAAAAATGCGTGTCTCTTCAGGATTTAGTAACTTGTGTACGTTACCTTCCAAGGATTTAGCATATTATAAAATGTAAATAAATGTAAACTATAGTACAAGGGAGACCCTATATATGCCCCCCTCCTTATCATGGCTACCCATTAGGCAGGATAAGGAAGAGGAAGAGAATACCTACTTCACAAGATAAGGAGATATCCTTCTTTACAACAATGTACGCCATATTCTTAGTGAAGAGTATTGACCCTTACATCTAAGGACATAGACAATCGTGAAATGGATATGTCACTTATGGAAAAAGGATCCTCAAAGAGGAAGAGATCTTATCAACAAGAGCCCTACCAGAGAGGAGTGCTTAGGATAAAATGTCATCTTTGAAAAGCAAGAGGGACCCAAGCTTCAACCATCAAGCTCCTTGCAATAAAGAGGATGAGGAATCTTGGAATGAAGGATAGAAAAATCTAACCAAAAAGCAAGGGAAAGAGTTTATAAAGAACATAATTTGCAAAATAAAGAAGAGGTAATGACCTAGGACAATCACCTCTCAAATAAGGAGGTATCAATGGTCAAAACATAGATCTTTATAAGGAAAAATAATGTTTGCAACATAAACAAATGCCACTAAGATAAGGAACATAGATCCTTAGATAGAGGTAGAAGGAGGAAATACCTTGCCCGGGCCAGAGATTACGACAAGGGATATATCAAATTATATCAACAAAGTTATAAAAATAAGAGATATCTTTACAAAACAGATGTCCTAGAAAGAATATCATGAGTGTAAGAAGTTATAAGGACAGAATGCAGAAAGAATAACCAA
>MU218165.1:213967-228413 GCA_018584345.1 Thuja plicata | reverse complement strand
AGATATTGTATTTTATCCAAGTGCAGTAAATTAGGGTTAGGGTTAAAGAGTTGTATAAATAGGCAAATCGACCCATTTCCAAGGGTTGGCAAAATTGATGATTTTGTTGTCCATATCAATACCAAAGAAATTTCTGAATTCAAGTTGCAGAGCTCAATGCTCCATTGTTCTTAATAGTTAGATGCTCCCTCGGAGCCACCATTGTATCACGCACCAGTGCTTGCTGGATTGGACATTAATGAAGGAGGAAGGATTCATGGCGATGCTATCGTTATTATCTCTGATTCTGAGTTAATGGTATTTCATGTGTTGATGTTCTGCATGTCCTTTGCTCTGAATGTGTTAAAGTAGATTAACGACCTCTTTATTCCCGCTACTGATAAAATGCTAACTGATGGTTAAGTATTTCTTCGGTATTTAGTGTAGTCTTTCAGAGTATTGTTGATGTTCCAGATTTCTCAGCATGACTATAGTTAGATGAATGCTTCTAACCTTGCAGGATCTTTTTTCGTTTTATTTGCAAAGTGTGGAATACTCCGGGAAACCTTTGCTATTCTGAATCTCTGGGAGAAATGAGTTGAAGTAACCAGCTATCCCCCTCGAAAACAGTCACCTCTCCCAACCGAGCCCCGCACCGTCGTGACCCAACACCCAGGTGCTTGAAGGCCCGGAGGATTCATCTCCCCCGGACAACCTTTACAGGCGGAGTTGGCCGATCTCTCCGGAGTCCGGTGACAACTTATGACTGTTGGCGGACCCGGTCCACAAAACCCCGTCAACACTAGCAAGATATGATATCATACCTAATGGATAAAAGTAGGTACACGAGGAAAAGAGGAAGAATGAACTTACCTTTGTAACTAGGAGGGAACAAATGAACTCCAGATATGGATTTGACTGTCGCAGAGTTGTCAGAAACAAAAATGGTTCTAGATCTGGGACTCTGGTGCCTGTATCTTTTGACTGTGAAAATTGCAGATTCCTAGGACTATGCCAACTAAAGTCATCCTAGTCCCAAAAATTCAACCTAGTTTTGGAGACCCAAAAATAGGTGAAATTTGTAGTGGACCTGTCACTGGTTCTGTAACTCTGAAAATTTGAATCCAAGACCGCGCCACCTATTCCTGCACACGTGAAAGAAGGGGAAATTGTTGTGGAAAGGGGCTTGCCTTGGTCAAGCCCCTATATAGGAATTAACCTTGAAATAAAATTAAATTTGCATAAGGAAATGTAATCTAGATCCGAAACACAAATCACCTTATTCCTCAATGATGCAATGAATCTTTGGAGATGATCACAAGTATTGATGCAATAGATTAAATTACACAAAAACCCTATAGGAAATCATGAAACCAAACCCTTGAATGATGAATGTTTTAGTTTTACACAATGTTGGACTGAGGAAGAAAGAGAAGAAGAAGAAGATGACTTGAAATGATTGACGACTTCCTTACACTTGAATCTCTTGAATGCACAATAGATTACTTGCATGAATGTGTCTCTTGATCATTAATTTTAGGTATGTAATGGATATGAAAATGAGAGGGATAGGTCTCCTTTTATACACATTTCAAGGCCCATATTTTGCAAGGCCAACCTCAATTAAGCACCTGGGAGAAACAACCCCACATTAGGCCCGAAACCCACTAAAAAGCAGTGTCCTAGGACAAGGTGACTTAGGTTGGCCTTGTCCAGGAATATTTTTTCAAATTTAGCCCAAGACTAAGGGGTGTGTGTTAAAAGGGGGTGTTGAGACCATAGCCCACTTGGAAATCAAGGAAAATCCTGAGATCCAAAAATGTATGTAAAAGACCTAGATAGAAGATGAATCATGTGAATGGATGAAAACTGGTAAATCATGCATAAAAGTTAGAGCCATCCTTAAGATTTGAACAAATAATGTTGTTTTGAAGGATGCATAAGGGATAGAAAGATGTGAAATCAATGTGGGAACCCAAACATACTAAAATGAGGCTAAAAATGAGCACCTAATAAGGGTGCTTACTTTTTAGGATGGTACATTTAGCCCCCACTTTAGCGGGAGTATGAGTCTGCCTTATGCTCACGGTAAAGTAGTAGAGAGAAAGAGAGAGATGAAGATCATGGGAAAACTAAAAAGAAATAAGACATCTCTTAGTTTAAGTACATAAGCCCCCAAACCAAGGATCTCAACTCGTACATCTATATACAAGGATACACAAACAACAACAAACGCCTAGAGCTTAATAAGATTCCAAGTCAATTAGTTAAAGAAACCTTTCTATAGGAAATGTCTCAACCACTAATGAAATACTTAGAAAGCTATTGCAAGAGCACAAGTGGTCACCTAAAAAGAGAAAGAACACACATCAAAGATAAGCTATGACTCCATGATCCAATGCAATATAAAAGTGTGTTATGTTATGGAATCATCTAGGAGAGATTGAGATAATCGTGAATAACACAAACTAGAAATTTGTGTTATGTTAGGCGATCCATGAGAAAGAGAAGAGAGAGGAAGGAGAATTGATGGTCAAGAAAATTGTGTTATGCTAGTCAAATCTACCTTGAGAAGTTTGTGCCTAACATAAGCTTATGGGGATCAATCTTATGGAAACCATCATCTCCAAGTGGACCCATGTCTAGGGATTAGTCTTATGGAAATTATGTATGGATCCAAGTTTAGGGATTAGTCTCATAAATTCCATGTGAATTCATGAAAAGTGACTAGTCTTATGGAAAGCCTGTTTCCATGTGGATCAATGAAGAAAAATACCACATATAAAGAACAATGGAGACTGTATGTATGCCCCAACATTAAGATGGAAAACTAAGTTCTATTTTGACATCTTAAGGAAATGATGAACAAGGATAAAGCAATTTTAACACTAAGAAAGTATCCACAAGAAACACCCAGTCCAAACCAAAGAGGTAAAAACTCCTATGAGGCCATGGAAGGGATGAATGCTAAGAGATACTATGCAAGAAGTGTAAAAGGGAGCCTTGCAAAGGATGACACACTGTTTGGTCTCCAAGGTAAAGGATTTATTTACCATGGAAACCAAATAGTGAACAATGAAAAATTTATGATCAAGGATACATATCCTTAATGCAAACCAATATTCTATGTAAGATTAGATGTTATGTGATAGATAAATATCGCTTAATCAAGGGAAAAGTGGATCCTTGAAGAGGATGAGAGGGATTGATATAATACCTTTGCCCCCAAAGTGTGGAAATGAGGATGAATATGACCTATTATGCTACTCACAAAGTATGATCACACCATGTATAATAATGAGCCCTCAAGGAATAGGTGAACAATGTTACATAGTGGGAAGCAACATAATAGGAACTTGGATTTTATTTAAAGAACAAGGATTGAAAAATACCTCATCATGACAATATATGTGAATAATGTCATTAAAAATGAGTTGTTAAATTTAATAATGTAATGCTTGACATTCATGAGTAGAGTGGTCATGATATCAGTGATACATGGAGAAAGGAAGATTCATAAGATGTTGACTACATTTATTTTCTCATTTAGGCCTAGTAAGCACCTTAGCACGAAGAAGATTAGGAAAAATCATTTCTTTATTAAAGGTAGATATAAGAGAAGTGTTAGGTGATGAAGGAGAGGATGCTTCAATAGGTTTCTTATTATTCACCATGCTTTGTTGCACACATCGTGAACCATGTTTGGGTTTATGATTGACGATAGTGTTAACATTAGGAGTAACTATTTGTGGCTATTTATAAGGATTAAATTATAATCCATAATAATGTTCATGCCCCTCATTTCCTAAAGGGACTTGAATTCCTTATCCATGTTTTCCACGTCTATTCCCATTGAATCCATGTTTCACTAATAAATTATAACCAATGCCATAACAAGAAGCCATATCAGAAAGAGTTAATGGAGCCTCACATGTTAGTATGTCATCATAATTAGGTTTGATAGTTTCTAAAGATTCATTAGGAGTGGAAGCAGCAACAAAATTGTTACCAAGATCATCAAAAAGAGGATTTGTTGTGTTGGATTCTTTGTCAGGTTTATATTGTTTAAGTTTCAATGTTGAGACTTTGTATTTTCCAATATAAGTTGGGTTGAAATCTAGGGATCCCCAATCATCATCATATTGGACACTAGTAGAAGGAGGATCATCCTTAGGGTCTTGATCTTGTGTTTCTTCAATAGATGCAAGTTTATTACTTGACTCAATATTCAAACAACCATTCGGTCTATCATCCGCCATAAGTGTGTACATTAGATTGTTGTAGATAAACTTGACTTGATGGACAATAGAAGAAAAAACATGCATAGCATGTAACCAAGGTCTTCCTAAAAGAAAAGAAGGTTATAATTAAGAGATCTATTCATCACATGAATATGAGTATCTAGAATAACCAGTCCTACTTTAATAGGTAATTTGATAATGCCCAATATTTTCTTAGCAATATTGTCAAAGCCACGAATAGGAATGTAATTAGGTTTAATAGTTGAAACATCAGCTTTGATATCTTTCAAAATGTCCATACTACAAACATTTTTTCCAGACCCATTATCAATTAAAGTCCTACAAATGAGATTACCATTATAAGGATGACCACTATAAGGGCATCATGTTTATCTTGAACTTCTTTAGAAGGTAAATCATCATTAGTAAAGACAATTTGAGCTAGGACAGGGATATCATGCATACATTCCAAAAAGGAATTGATATTATCCTAATTAGGTGGTGGAGTTGGAACAATGGTTAAATATTTTTGCAAGGCTTCATGATATGTAGGAGAAGTTTGAAGAAGTTCCCAAAGAATATTTTTAGCTGGAGTAGCATGTAATTGCTCTACCAAATCATACTCCTTTCCAAGATGTTGAGGAAGATAGGGTGGAGGAGGGAGCATGGGTCAAGAAGGTGGGAGATAAGTAGGAACAACATTATTAGTAGGTTGATGATTGTTTCTTGTATGATAGGTATGAGCCATCACATGATATTCCTTAATAAACTCCAAAAGGTTCCTAGTTTTTCCTTTCACGGTTATAATTGGTTTAATTAGAGTTTGAAAAGAATTTTGTTGATTATTTCCTTTATCCTTAATTGCAAGTGTAGTGAAAGTTTGAGAAGAATGTTGAGGATAACCTTTAATAGCAATCAGAGGCTCATTATGTGTTTGGAATGAATTCGACTGAGTGCATCCTTTGACATTTATCACAGGCTTGTTGAATACCATAGGTTGAGCATGAAAATTGATAAAATTAACTTGATTAAACTTGATTCCTCATGGGTTCATCACTACAAGGGAGATCATTAAGGAAATTACTAATGATAGAATCCTTTTCTTCCAATATGTGCTTAGAATAGGGACTAGGGAATTCCTTTGATGCTTCATCGCTAGGAGTGTCAAAAGAAGGCAATGTCATATTAATAAAAGTATTTACAATGTCCTCCTCTTATGATAAGATATCTGAAAAAGGGGGTATTTCATAGGAGAATGATCATTATTCATTAAGTAATAATTGGTTGAGGGGAAATGATTATGATGAATAGAAGGTAAAGTGTCCTTAAGGGGATGAATGACATTCTCATGGGGAAAATGCATATTAAGAGAATAATCAACATTATCTTGTAATGCCTCATCCCAAATAGGGAGATTATGAAGATAAGGATTATTTTATTGACTTAATATGTCCTGATGAGAAGGAGGGTCCTTAGGAGATAAAAAAAGAGATTAACCTATAGAAAATATTCATAATGGAAAATGCAAAATGTATGAAAGTATATGCTCATTTTTGTATGCAAGGATATAAACAAGAAATGAAATGATTTATGTGACTATGAAATATTTTTGTTTTTGTTTTTGAAACATGTAAACATGAAATGCAAGAATGAAATAAATCTATGATTGAATGTGTATTAGGTCTAAGTGGCTAAGAATGCAATAGGGTAATATATGAAAAGAAGATATAAAATGTATAAAAAGTAAATCTAGACAAGGAGGATCTAAGCACCAAAATATCCAAATGCTTAGATTGATATGATATAAATGCATACAAATGAGATATAGATATCTACATGCATAGAAAGGACATCTAACACCAAAATACTAATGGAAATGTTATAAGTCACATTCACCAAAATGTACAATATAAAATGGTGATCAATGCTAGGATGGATATCACTAACCAAATCATATTGTGCATTTGAATACAGCCCCACTCACAAACCAATCTGATTAGCACAAACCAAAAAGGATGAAGGGTTGCTAATGCAAGATCTAGGTAAAGGGGGGATTTGGGTATTCCTTATGAAATGGAGTGTGATTATGATATGTAAATGCATGAAAGAGACTTATGCTGTGAAAAAGGAAATGATTGCTAGCAAGATATGATATCATATTTGATGCATAAAATTAAGTACAAGAGGAAAAGAGGAAAAATGAACTTACCTTTGAAGCTAGGAGGGAACAAGTGAACTCCAGATCTAGATTTGACTGTCATAGAGTTTTCGGAAACAAAAACGGCTATGGATCTGGGACTTTGGTGCCTGTATATTTTGACTATAAAAAATGTAGATTCCCGGGACAATGCCAACTCAAGTTGTCCTAGTCCCAAAAATTTGACCTAGCCTGGAGACCCAAAAACTGGTGAAATTTGTAGAGGACCTGTCACTAGTTATGTAACTCTGAAAATCTAGATTCAAGATTGCACCAACTGTTCCTGCACATAATAAAGAAGGGGAAATTGTTATGGAAAGGGGCTTGCCTTAGTCAAACCCCTATATAGGAATTAACCTTGAAATGAAATTGAAGTTGCATAAGAAAATGTAATCTAGATCTGAAACACAAATCACCTTATTCCTCAATGATGCCATACCTCTTTTTAGATGATCACAAGTGTTGATGCAATAGCTTAGACTCCACAAAACCCCAATAGTAAATCATGAAACCAAATCCTTGAATGATGAATGTTTTAGTTTGCCACAATGTTGAATTGAGGAAGAAAGATAAGAAGAAGAAGACTTGAAATGCTTGATGACTTCCTTGCACTTGAATCTCTTGAATGAATAATAGCTTACTCAAGCACGAAGATGTACCTTGATCATGAATTGTAGGTTTATAATGGATGTGAAAATGAGACTAATAGGTCTCCTTTTATACACATTTCAGGGCCCAAATTTTGCAAGGTCCACCTCGATTAAGCACCTAGAAGATACAACCTTGCATCAGGCCTAGAGCCCACTAGAAAGTAGTGCCCTAGGACAAGGCCGACTTAGGTTAGCCTTTTCTAGGCACATTTTTTTCAAACTTCTCCCAGGACAAAGGGGTGTGTGCTAAAAGGGCGAGTTGAAAACCATAGCCCACCTCTAAATCAAGGAAAATCTTGAGATCCAAAAAATTATGTAAAGGACCTAGATGGAAGATGAATCATGTGAATGGATGAACAATAAGAAATCATGCATAGAAGTTAGAGCCATCCTCAAGTTTTGAATGAATAATGTTTATTTGGAGGATACACAAGGGCTATAAAGACATGAAATCAATGTGGGAACCCAATCATACTAAAATAGGTCTAAAAATGAGCACCTAATAAGGGTGCTTAATTTTTTGGATGGTACACTAAAAAAAGGTTGATATTTGTTAGCATGCAAGTGTCGCTAGAAGTGTAGATAAAAATTTAAAAATACCAATTTTATAAAATAAAAATATCTCCCTTGTTTCTTAATGAAATTTTGGTTTCCAAAATAATTTGGAAAGAGGGATGGGAGGGAAATAAAACCCAGAAAGTGTTTTTAAAAATACATGATAATGAAAGAATCATGTGTGACTGAAGTTGATAGACATGAATAGTGGTGAGTTGGAAGGTAGAAGTTGAGGAATTTGGTTGCAATTCAGTTATGAATCTTCCACATTTTTCCAATGTCAATGATTGAGAGTAATTGTAGTCGTAGAACAAGAACTTGTGGAACAATGAAGAGCAAGGTTCACAATGATTATGCCCTATTTTAAGTTGTTATTTTGGATAATGGAATAATAAGTCTTGTCCTTGCTATCATGGTAAAACTGAAATTTGTTAAAAAACTTATTTTGCAATTTATAAAACTCTAGGGTTCCATGTAGAAATGTTAGATCCCATTAGAGATAAGGAAGAGGAGAGTAACCAGTTAGTCAACAAGTTTGGTTAGTAGTGTTCTTGTTAAATCAACAAGTCTGATATAAATTAGTTCATGTAATCTCTTTGAGTTATAAAAAGAAGAAGATGAATTTTGACGTTGAAGCTTGGAGAATGAAAATTGAATACTAATAACCAAGATTATAGTCACTCAAGCAAGGGCCAGTTTAGGTTCTATGACTCTTTAGTAGTTTAGATTATTGTTTAAGATTCTTAACTATTAACAATAATTTATTCATGACCACACAAAAACTTTTCTTGGTAAAGGCAAAAGGAATAACGACTGCTCTGAAACGTTATGATTATCACCAAAGGAAAATAAAGTCTTCACTGACAAACTCTATCTTTATACACTGAGGAGATGGTAAGCATTAATTACATACATTTTAGGGCATCAACTATAAATAGGGAAACGTAACAACTCATTGTTCACGACGATCCCAGAGCAGAGCAACAAAGGTGATTTTTTAGCAGAAAGTGACTGAATCACAGAGCGACCACAACTCGACACATAGCACTCCAAAGAAGATAAAAAATCATTGCAAGAGTAAACAGTAAGCTCTACAGAATTGACAACTCTATTTTTACGTATTTCACAGGAAGCCCTAAATCTGAAAATGGCCACGACTTCGAGAACTGTGAAATTCAAGAACACCAAGAAGGATGAGTTCAAGCTCACCAAGAATTCGACATGTGAGGAACCAAATTATAAGATTCATCTTGAGGTTGCCTCACAACCCGACGACGCTGGAGCATTCTCATGCATACCAACTAGGGTTTTTCTCGTGGAAGACGTTCAATCTTTTATACACTACAAGATTGTAGAGATAGGAAATTCAGAAGTTGAAGAAGCTTATAAGAAGCTATGCAACAAAGATGGAACGCTGAAAGATTAACATAAGTATATAGAAGTAAAAGGGCTCACAAATGCCCTAATGTTCCCGAAGGTTTTCAAAACCAAATGGATTCAGGTAGTACTAAGCCGAATGCATAACCACAAGCTATGGCTTGATGAACCAAAGGTGATAACCTAAGATGTTATCCATGCTGTCACTAGTTACCCTATAATAGAAAAGGTGAAAGCACTGAAGCATCCACCTAAGGCCAAGACCGAGAAGATGACAGGAGCCAAATGGGATGACAGAGGACTGAAAGTTACCACTATAACCGAAGATGAGGTGAAATTTGGTGCATGAATTTTGGGCTACAAATTATTCCAAGCCAACAGATTGAAGAACATAGCATCTGGTGCAGTGGACACGACGTATAAGATTGTGAAGAAAGGAACACAATTGGATTTATCTGAACTACTCCTGAATCAGTTGAAAGAAAAATTAAAGACTATCAGGAATGCGAAGTCAAAAACATGTAGGTTTGGCTCACTCATAATGTGCATTTTCTTCTACTTTCAAGAAACATTCCCATCAGTAGGAGATGTGAAATGGGACATCACCAAACTGGTCACCATACAGATCAATGAACATATAGCCTCACTAGGAGAAAATTTTGAGACAATCATGGATGAATACTTCAGTGTATTCAAAGACCAAATGCAAAAGAGGGTAAGGATCCCCGAACAAATCATTGAGAAATATAAAGATGAAATATGATTTATGGTTGATACAGATCATAAATACATCAAGCCTATTGTACTGAGGACAACATGGCTTCAACCATTGGAGTATGAGATAAACATTGATCTTGCAACTAATGCAATTGATGTCTTGATTAATGAACCACTAGATAAGAAAAAACCCAAGTTTGGAACATATGAGGAGGCCAAGACAAGAATAAAATCTGGCCTAGTTGTTAAGAAAAATGTCAGGAAGAAGGACAAGATGGTAAAGAATCTCAAGAAAATATTGTCGGCAACTGAAGAAGAAACTGAACAGTATGAAGAAGTTGAACAAGAGGAAGAAACTGAAGAACAATTATCTATCGGTAAAACTGAGGAAAAGGATGAATCCAAGGAAACAGAGTCAGATTCACCACCTCCTCCACCAACTAAGAAGCCAAGGACAACATCTGCTTCTAGAACAAGAAGCCAAACATCAAAGATTCTACTCCTTCACCTTTGAAGAAAGGAAAGGTAAGAACATACAAGAGGAAAGATGCCACACCGAAGAAAGGGCAAATTAAAAGATGAAGGAAGCTCATCAGAACCCAAGAGGATATTGAAGACACTGATCAAGATGAAGCTATAGAGGTAGAAAGTGTCAAGGTGAAAGCTCCAGAATCTATTGATGACATTTGTAAATCTATTGCAAACTCTGGATCTATTACATATTCAAAGAATAGAAGATGGTTGAAATTAGATAGAGAAGATCAGAATAAAATAGAGGATGCCATCATAGCAAATATGTACCAGTGCAATTTGAAGGTAGTTTGGTACCAAGGGAAATATTAGATAGACTATATGCTAGATGGACATTTGCCTTGAAGAGTGAGAAGGAAATAAGAGAAAGGGTACTTGTTGCTCTTATTCCTTCTGAATCCAAGAAGGAAGAAATATATGAGATGATGGAGAAACACAAAAAGGAGATCTCACAGAAGTTGAGAGCCTATAAATTTCTCGAAGGAAAGATTATAGAGCTTGAACAGGATAGCCATAAGAAATGGTGTAAAATTATGAATAGACCTACTAAGGAAGAAAGCCCCAACAAAGACCTACAACAGAAAGATGTTGATAAGGAAACTTAAGAACAAGTCTTAATAAAAGATGCAAAAGATGATACATTCGTTGAGTTAGACAAGGAAGAAGATGACACAACCGACAACAAAAATGTAGATGTTGCAGATGAATCATGGTCAGACACCACAAATGACAACATTGTGGATAATAATATCATTGACATTACCGATGACCTAATAGAAGGAATAAATAAAGATGAAGATATCAATGTTGAAAAGGACACAACCAAGGAGTAAGAAACAACATTTGACACTGCACAGGTGAACATACTAGGCAACATGCCAATATTGATACAAGCTATCAATATTCTACAAGAGAAGGACAAGTCACCAGAAAAAGACACTCCTGAGGATGCAAGGGAAGAGGAGAAGAAAGACAACACTGATGATCAAAAGGACATCGAGGACACTCAAACAGTAACCAATACCGATAAAGTTATAGGAGGAGATACAAAAAAGGATGCAGATACAACAAATAAGAATGCAGAAACAAAGAATGATGAAGCTAAGGACACCGATGAAGGAGACAAACCTAAAGATGGTACTCCTGAGGAAATCCACAAACATGCTACTGACAATGTGAAGGTGAATGTGGAGACGTCTATAGACACCTGACAAGCTAAAATTGACACCGAGTAGCAAAAAGAAGCACAACATGTAACTTCATCGAGCACAACTGAGAAAGTCGAGAAATTGGCAATGGTTTTACATTCTAGTGAATCACAAAAGAAGAAGAAGAAATCTAAGAAGAATAAGTTGGAGGTCACCTTGAATGAAATTTTTGAAATACCAAAGTGTGACCCAACTACACTTGATTTTGAGGCATTACAAGAATATGAAGAAATATGCCAAAGAAAGGCATTACAGGAGAAGTTGAAGAAACAACACAAAGACTCCATGGTACTAGAGACAACACAGGACATGTTGCACCAAATTGTACCTGATGTTGATATTGATCAAAACAAGCTAATTCTTGATCAATTAGCCACTCTCACCAAAGCAATAACCACTCAAAATATTGATGCATAAAAGGCAATTGAGGAGAGAGAGCAGAGAAGAGGTACCAGCAAAAGCTCATTGAAAACATCAACCAAGAAGTGGCGGTCAATAAGGTAAAGCTAACAGAATTCATTATTGAATTAGATCCAATTATAACTGAAGCTATAACCTTAATTCAACAACTGAGCACATTAGACAAGTTCACTAAAGAGAATAATGACAACATTGCAAAGCTAGATACAGATCTAGAAAATAGTGCAAAAAGCTTAACCACCAATGGAGACAATGCAATTAAGTTGCATTATGAGAAAATCATTAAGATCAAAAGGTTAAGGCAGGAACTGTGGGAAGCAGAGACACACTTTAAGGAAGAATTTATTGAGCTCCAAACTCAACTTCTACCGAACCTTACACTGCTCCAACAACACATCAGTTCAGCAAGGCAACTGATAGGAACCCCCGAGATGTCTGTAGCAGACAACATCTATGAAATGCACTCCAAGATCACACTTGAGCACATGGCTCTTGAGAACTTAAAGGAACAATGGGAGAAAATGGTGGAAGACATGTCACACTCCCACATTTTTGATAATCTCTAAGGTATTGACCTTTGCCCTTAATATCAAAAAAGGGGGAAAATGATATGAGTACTACACAAAAAAGGGGAAAATGATATGTATTCATTCATTCAGATGGGAAAATGGTAAATACGTATATTCATAGGGAAAATGATATGTATAACGAAAGATATTATATGTACAGATATATTGACATATACATAGGGGGAGTCATGTAATGACTAAGGATTATATATGTTGTATATACTTAAGATTTTGTTAGTATTTTGCACATATCAGTTTTTTATACTAATGTCAAAGGGGGAAATTGATGAAACTAATTTGCCATTAGTATGCAAACAACACTTTCGGTAAGCATACACCGAAATACAGGACAAGAGAAAACCGAAGATCAGATAGAAAGAGATCACCGAAGATGATTAAGTGCAAAGAGAACCGACAACACAACTTAGTGTGTAAACTGAAAATACAAAAATAGAAGGTTAAAGAGGAATGCGATGTACATGATAAAGTGCAAACCAATGAGATAGTTAAAGTACAACTGACAGAACAAAACTGAAAGACAGTCAGAGAAAAACTGACAAAGAGAAACCGAAAGTCAGTTGCAGCCTGCAAAAAGTGGATCTGACTTCCACGTCAGATAAAGAAAGCTTATTCTATTTATAGGATATTGATTTGTTTTTAAACCCATTTCTTTGGGGAAAAGGAACATGAATGCAAGTTCTTTAATCAGTCTAACTGATTTAAAAACACATAGACTAGGAGATCTAGGTACAAGTTGTAAACCCCATCTTAGAGTTATCATTGTTTTTCTTGAAACTTGATGATGTCAATCCATCTTATAAATAGATGATTCAATCATTCATTATTAAGGATGTGAATATAGAGGAGAAGATGAATGAAGCCAATGAGCACATATATGGATCATATTGAAAGTTTCAAGAACTAGAACAACAAAAGGTGAATTTGGTTAGCAAGAACCAAGAACATAGGCTACCAAGAATCAGAGGTATTACTCAATCACATTAGGTGACAATATTTTTCATGTAAAATAAATTGGATCTGTATCAGCAATAGGAGATTGCATTTACCAGGTCAATTTGTAATTTGCTATCATTCTAACAAGTAGTGCAAAGTGTAAAAATCCTTTCAAGGAAGGTGGATTTAACAGTCCAACTACAATCTCTTAACCGAGTGCACACTCAACAGTGTTGCTAAAGCTCCTAACATAGTAGAATTTAACAGGTCTCCACTGATACTCTTAATAGGGTAGATCATCATAAGTGATCAAATTGTAAACCTTAACCAGCCCCATCCAATCTGCAGATAGTGAAGATTTTGTGGGTGTCATCCCCACCGCAGTTTTTAGTTCCTAACAAGAGTTTTCTGCGATATCATATCTTGTGTTATGTGTCAAATTACTTTCATGAATGTTTCTATGAATTTTCACATGTATGTTAATGTTATAAATTTATATAACTCACATCAAGATAGTATATATCAGATTGAATGGATATACAATTGATTACAAAGATTAATTGATTAAAGGTTAGAAAAGTTTTAGAGGTACTGATTCACCCCTCCCCTCTGAGTACATACTTCCCATTAATCCCAACAATTGGTATCAGAGCTGAGTCTCTTCTTGGAAAGATTAAGGGCTTAAGAGAAAATATCACACAATGGAGAAGTACAGACTTGATAAGAATATCGAGAATAAAAAGCTTGAAATTCAAATGTTCTATGAACAATATAAAGAATCTAGAATCAATATGAGATAGCTGCTAGATGAAAGAAAGAATATGGCATCTCGCTGTAGTGAGACAAATTATCATGAGGAAGAGATACCAGATTTCTTTGAGTCTTTAGGATCAACTACAAGCAAAGCATTAGATACATCAGAAGAAAGCATCACAAGCCTAACTGAAATCAATCTACATTTGGCTGGACAAGTTAAATCTCTGCAAATTGGTCAAGAGACACAGATGGTAAGGATGATTGATGTCATGAACAATGCTAGACAAGATGA
>MU218165.1:183216-213917 GCA_018584345.1 Thuja plicata | reverse complement strand
TTACAGAGCATCACCATGAGATTACAAATCAGATTATTCTTATGAGTCAAGAGGCAAACAGAATAAATGTTGAACTCATTGAAAGAATAGAAGCTATCGGTGAACTGAGGGATGAGAATGAAAAGTTAAAACATGAAATACGAATTCAACAACAACATAATGAAATTATCAAGAAAGCTGAAGAAAGCAATAAAAGAATGGATGATTTTCTTGAAGGACAATGAAGAGTCAACAACAACAACAGTCTAGGTTTTATCGAGAATGGAGAATCATCAAATCAAACTGATCGAAAGAATGTCTATGAAAATCCAAGACCAAGAAGGATGACATGCAATCAATGTGGAAATCAAGGCCATACATCAAATGTATGTAGAGGCAAAATGAAAGGTATTCCTAAATCTACATCTTCATTCATAGGATTTTGTTATAAATGTAACAAGAAAGGACATAAAGCATATGAATGTAAGTCTGAGAAGAAACAACCAAAGAAGGAAACCTACATGGACAAGTAGTGTCCAACTTGCAAATTGAATGGGCACACAACTCTTGAATGTTGGAAAAAGAAAAGGAAAGCATGGAAGCCTAAAGGTCAATAAACTCCCTATCAACCGAAGAGAGTCGATAACCAGTATGTATGGGATTACAACACTTGGACAAATTGTACATCATGTGGAAGATGTGGTCACATTGCTGCAAACTATATGAGACAGTGGAATAGAAAGTCTATAGGCTGGACTAACCATGGAATAGCATGCTTACACTATCACAAAGTTGATCATCTCAAGAAAGACTACAGAGACCGAATGACAGAGACCAACACATATCCCAATGGAAACACCATTGAAGAAATCTAGAGGGCAAGAGACAAAATATGGAGAAAAGCTTCAAACAATGATGAAGTTGGACTAAGAAATGCAAATGGTGACACCCCATCCAATGGATTCGGTGACATCACCACCCCCACCTAATCAGAACAAGTAAGTATGGAACTGCATTACTCAAGTTATTATTTTACATCAGTTCCATAATATGTATTGATTAAATGCCAAATTAGCATAAGAAAGATGCATCATGGTATTACTTGTCAAAATCTATGATAACTATGCTTTTGGGGATACATACCGAAACCCTTTGGTATACACTCAAAGCTGAGACTGCCTACACTTACTGAGAAGCGTCGGTTAAAAGAAAAATTGCTAGTATAAACTGAGCCTCGTCGGTAGCCGAGCAAAGTGAAAAAGTGGTTTGCAATACTGAAACCCGTTGGTAAAGGCAAAAGGAATAATGACTACTCTGAAATGTTATGCTTATCATAGAAGGAAAATAAAGTCTTCACTGACGAACTCCATCTTTATACACCGATGAATTGGTAAGCATTAATGACATGCATTTTAGAGCATCGACTATAAATAGGACAACGTAACAACTCATTGTTCACAACGACCAGAGGAGAGCAACCCAGGCGATTTTTTAGCAGAAAGTGACTGAGTCACAGAGTGACCACAACTCGACACACAACACTCCAAAGTAGATTAGAAATCATTGCAAGAGTAAACAGTAAGCTCTACAGAACTGACAACTCTATTTTTACTTATTTCATAGGAAGCCCTAAATCTAAAAAATGGCCACGACTTTGACAACTGTGAAATCCAAGAACACCAAGAAGGATGAGTTCAAGCTCATCAAGAATTCAACATGTGAGGAACCAAATTACAAGATTCATCCTGAGGTTTCCTCACAACCCGATGACACTGGAGAATTCTCACGCATACCAGCTAGGGTTTTGCTCGTGGAAGATGTTTGATCTTTTATACACTGCAAGATTATAGAGATAGGAAATTCAGAAGTTGAAGAAGCTTATAACAAGCTACACAACAAAGATGGAACACTGAAAGATGAACATAAGCATATAGAATTAAAAGGGCTCACCAATGCCCTAATGTTCCCGAAGGTTTTCAAAACTGAATGGATTCAGGTAGTACTAAGCCGAATGCATAACCACAAGCTATGGCTTGATGAACCGAAGGTGATAACCCGAGATGTTATCCATGCTGTCACCGGTTACCCTATAACAAAAAATGTGAAATCACTGAAGCATCCACCTAAGGTCGAGACCAAGAAGATGACAAGAGCCAAATGGGATGATAGAGGACTGAAAGTTACCACCATAATTGATGATGAGACAAAATTCGGTGCATGCGTTATGGGCTTCAAATTCTTCCAAGCTAGCAGATTGAACAACATAGCATCCGGTGTAGTGGACACAGTGTATAATATTGTGAAGAAAGTAACACAGTTGGATTTATCTGAACTACTCTTGAATCAGTTGAAAGACAATTTAAAGACTATCAAGAATGTGAAGTCAAACACATGTAAATTTGGCTCACTCATAATGTGTATTTTATTCTACTTTCAAGAAACATTCCCATCGATAGGAGATGTGAAATGGGAGAACACCAAATCGGTCACCATGCAAATAACTGAACATATAGCCTCACTGAGAGAAACTTTTGAGACAATCATGGATGAATACTTCACTGTATTCAAAGAACAAATGAAAAAGAGGGTAAGGATCCCCGACCAACTCATTGAGAAATATAAAGATGAAATATGTGTTATGGTTGATACCGATCATACATATATCAAGCCTGTTGTACCGAGGACAACATGGCTTCAACCATTGGAGTATGAGATAAACATTGATCTTGCAACTAAGGCAATTGATGCCTTGATTAATGAACCACTAGATAAGAAACAACCTAAGTTTGGAACATATGAGGAGGCCAAGACAAGAATAAAATCTGGCCTAGTTGTTAAGAAAAATGTCAGGAAGAAGGACAAGATGGTAAAGAATCTCAAGAAAATACTGTCGGCAACTGAAGAAGAAACTGAACAGGATGAAGAAGTTGAATAAGAGGAAGAAACTGAAGAATAATTATCTATCAGTAAAACTGAGGAAAAGGATGACTCTGAGGAAACAGAGTCAGATTCACCATCTCCTCCACCAACTAAGAAGCCAAGGACAACATCTGCTTCTAGAACAAGAAGCCAAACATCAAAGGATTCTACTCCTTCACCTTTGAAGAAAGGAAAGGTAAGAACATACAAGAGGAAAGCTGCCACACCAAAGAGAGGGAAAAAGAATAGAGGAAGGAAGATCATCAAAACCCGAGAGGATATTGAAGACACCAAGCAAGATGAAGCTATAGAGGCAAAAATTGTCAAGGTAAAAGCTCTAGAATCTATTGATGACATTTGTAAATCTATTGCAAACTCTGGATCTATTACAGATTCAAAGATTAGAAGATGGTTGAAATTTGATCCAGAAGATCAGAATAAAATAGAGGATGCCATCATCACAAAAATGTACAAGTTCAAATATGTACCAGTGCAATTTGAAGGCATTTTGGTACCAAGGGAACTATTAGATAGACTATATACTAGATGGATATTTGCCTTGAAGATTGAGAAGGAAATAAGAGAAAGGGTACTTGTTTCTCTTATGCCTTCTAAATCCAAGAAGGAAGAAATAGATGAGATGATGGAGAAAAACAAAAAGGAGTTCTGATCGAAGTTGAGAGCCTATAAATTTCTTGAAGGAAAGCTTATAGAGCTTGAACAGGATAGCCATAAGAAATGGTGTAAAATTATGAATAGACCTACTGAGGAAGAAATCCCCAACAAAGACCTACAACAGAAAGATGTTGATAAGGCAAATTAAGAAAAAGTTTTAATAAAAGCTGCAGAAGATGATACATCCGTTGAGTTAGACAATGAAGAAGATGACACAACCGGCAACAAAAAAGTAGATGTTGCAGATGAATCATGGCCAGACACCACAAATGACAACATTGTGGATAATAATATCATTGACATTACCAACGACCCAGTAGAAGGAATGAATAAATATGAAGATATAAATGTTGCAAAGGACATAACCAATGAGCAAGAAACAACAGTTGACACTGCACAGGTGAACATACTAGGCAACATGCCAATATTGATACAAGCTATCAATATTCTACAAGAGAAGGACAAGTCACTAGAAAAAGGCACTCCCAAGGATGCAAGGGAAGAGGAGAAGAAAGACAACACCGATGATCATAAGGACATCAGAGACACTCAAAAAATAACCAATACCGATAAAGTTACAGGAGGAGATACATAAAAGGATGCAGATACAACATATACGAATGTAGAAACAAAGAGTGATGAAGCTAAGGACATCAATGAAGGAGACAAACCTAAAGATGGTACTCCTGAGGAAACTGACAAACGTGCTACCAACAATGTGAAGGTGAATGTGGAGACGTCTATAGACACCCGACAAGATGAAACTGACACCAACCAGCAAAAAGAAGCACAACAAGTAACTTCATCGAGCACAACTGAGAAAGCTGAGAAATTGGCAATGGTTTTACATTCTAGTGAATCACAAAAGAAGAAGAATAAATCTAAGAAGAATAAGTTGGAGGTCACCTTGAATGAAATTATTGAAATACCAATAGTGTGACCCAACAACACTTTTAGTAAGCATACACTGAAATACAGGACAAGAGCAAACTGAAGATCAGATAGAAAGAGACCACCGAAGATGATTAAGTGAAAAGAGAACCGATGACACAACTTAGTGTGTAAATTGAAAATGGAAAAATAGAAGGATAAAGAGGAACCCGACGTACATGATAAAGTGCAAACCAATGAGATAGTTAAAGTACAATCAATAGAACAAAACTAAAAGACAGTCCAAGCATAACCGACAAAGAGAAATTGAAAGTCAGTTGCAGCCTGCAAAAAGTGGATCTGACTTCCATGTCAGATAAAGAAAGCTTATTCTATTTATAGGATATTGATTTGTTTTTAAATACATTTCTTTAGGGTAAAGGAACATGAATATAAGTGCTTTAATCAGTCTAACTGATTTAAAACACATAGACTAGGAGATCTAGGTACAAGTTGTAAACCCCATCTTAGAGTTAACATTTTTTTTCTTGAAACTTGATGATGTCAATCCATCTTATAAATAGATGATGAAATCATTCATTATTAAGGATGTGAATATAGAGGAGAAGATGAATGAAGCCAATGATCACATCTATGGATCAGATTGAAATTTTCAAGAACCAGAACAACAAAAGGTGAATTTGGTTAGCAAGAACCAAGAACAGAGGCTACTGAGAATCATATGTATTACTCAATCACATTAGGTGACAATATTTTTCATGTAAACTAAATTGGATCTATATCAGCGATAGGAGATTGCATTTACTAGGTTAATTTGTAATTTTCTATCATTCTAACAAGTGTAGCAAAGTGTAAAAATCCTTTCAAGGAAGGTGGATTTAATAGTCCATTTACAAATCTCTTAACCGAGTGCATACTCAACAGTGCTGCTAAAGATCCTAATAGAGTAAACTTTAACAGGTCTCCACTGAAACTCTTAAGAGGTTAGATCATCAGAAGTGATCAAATTTTAAGCCTTAACCAACCCCTTCCAATCTGCAGATAGTGAAGATTTTGTGGGTGCCATCCCCATCACAGTTTTTACTTCCTAACAGGAGTTTTTTGCGATGTCATATCTTGTGTTATGTGTCAAATTACTTTCATGAATATTTCTATGAATGTTCACATGTATGTTAATGTTATAAATTGATATAACTCACATCAAGATAGTATAGATCAGATTGAATGGATATACAATTGATTACAAGGGTTAATTGATTAAAGGTTACAAAAGTTTTAGAGGTACTGATTCACCCCTCCCCTCTGAGTACATACTTCACATTAATCCCAACAAAGGTATCAAAATCCAAACAATTGTTGAAACTTGAACATAATACTGACGTTGCAAAACAAAACTAAATGAAGACAAACCAACACATAACTCCAAAATGACTCACTGGATAAGTCTTATTCTCTCATCATATATTTTGTGTCATCCTTAAGATATTCAAAATGTGTCGATGTTGTCAATAGGCCAGGATCATGCTCTATGAAGATTTTGGGGGAATGGAAACCCCTCAATCATTAGCTCTTAGCCAAAGAGATTTTGATTCTATATTTGTACCTAGTAACACTCCACATGATCATTATAATTGCACATTGCATACCTTGTCTAAGTTTTGCAAACTCGATATAATAATATGTTAAAAAATGATGATTAATGATGCCTTCAAAGCTTTCTTTCTAAGGAATTTTGATATAAATATCAGTATGAAAAATATTATTCGCTTCTAAGCTCAATTGTATTTCCTGGAAAATATTCTTCTATGCAAACCCCAGTGATTGTCAATGCCATGAGAAAAAGAAATGACCAGATAATAGATGGGAAAGATATGCAACTAGAAATATAATGAAGATTCTAAGGAACCTGAAGCTTTCTTGATTATCTTCTACATGAACCATCAATCATCCAACTTCAATGAAGTTTTCTCAACCATCTGCATCTTTTGTTAAACTTTGTCTAACATTAACCAAGCTATTTGACATAATGAATCAGTTTGGACACTACTTTATCAATGACAACTCTAGCTAATTAGAATCCTATTTGACAATCCACATACACCATTAATCTCCTCCTAATCATGCTAAATTTTAAACGAGGGAGAAGCGAGAGTTTTTCTTGAGACAATGGTCACCTGCAACTAGAGGTGAAGGGGATGGAGTGCTGCTGTGAGTTAGGACGAGTTTCAAGGAACACTCAGGGAAGATTTGTAGTGGCAATGGATATCTAGATGGCCTTTCAACATTTGAAACTCGACATACAAGCAAGGTAATTTTCCTATAGAATGGAAAAATGGGGGAAAAGGCTATCAAAACCCTGGGCGAAGATTCTTTGGGAATGGAAGGAGAGGGGAGAACTGGAATAGAACCAGCGACCATACTAAAGGTTATTCGCGGTTCGGTAAAAACTTCAATTTTACAAAGATTGAGCACAAGTTTTATCACCTGAAGCAGCCTCAGGAAAAGGATAAAGTGGTAGAGCCACCCCAACAAACCAACCAAGAACAAGATAACACTATATATGAGGTAATGTCTACACTCAAGATTTCAAATCCTCTATGGTTAGATGCAGTGGGATCTTTCAAAGAGAGGGCCTTTTTTCTTTAAATGGTTAGGACCGTGGCCATCTGTGTCCCTCATTTGAGACTGGTGTGACCAGGTATGGGGTAAGGATTTAAAAATTGTTAGGAATAAGGTGTCTCAACCTTGTATATTTCCTTACATTTGATATTTTCCAAATGTCGACACTTTGGACAATGTGTAAGGTAATCATGACTGAAATGGTTATGATGGATTCCTATGATGGTCATTAATATTTGTAAGAGCTAATTGTGGAAGTTTCGATGACGGGTGAAGACATGCAAGACATGTGGCAACTAATCAGCTGGGTACTGTACACTCTTCTGCAATCGTGGGGTTCCTATTTTCTCGGAGAATGGTAAAACCCTAATACAGTTGCTTTTGGAAGTTGCCCTAAAAAGTGAAGCACATGATATAAGCGTTTTTAGGGTTGCAAATCTGAGAGAAGTTAGTGTATTGTTGGAACACTTTTATGCTGTCGAATTTGTCTTCAAGTGTTGATTGTCTCCTGAAAGAACTTGCATTGCAAGTGTATTGTAAATAGTATTAGTTTTGATTCATACATTGTGTAGGTTTTGGAGTGCTGGGGTTTTTTACAGAAAGGTTTTACCCAGGGTAAATCATTGTGTCATTCTCATTTTTCTATGTATGCATGTTATTGTATTATCATTCTATAATTGCTAAGGGTTAAATCTAAATTTGAACGATCCTCTTCTCGGGAGTTTAGCGTAGGGAACTATTTTCCACACACTTAGTTTCCTTTCAAAAATCAAAACCCTTACAAACGGTTTTTATTTGGGTATTTGTTCTGTGAAGGAGGAAAAAGAATGGATCCTAAAGAATGGGCCTTATTTAATCAATGGGAAAGGTGTTTACATGAAGGCTGGACATAAAATTTTAACCCCATGAAAGAAAAGCTAGCAGAATATCTGGTGTGGTTGAATCTGCATAATCTCCCAATCGAATATTGGGATGAAATCACCTTCGAGCAAATAGGGGAAAAAATTGGTACTTTGTTCTCTACAATAGAGGTTATAAGAAAAAATGACTCATATATACACCCTAGAATCCTCATAAATGTTCAAAGCAATAATCTGATTCCAGACTTTATAATATTAGGAATTGAGCATGACACTTGGAAGAAAATGCTTGAAGTTTGGGAAGGTGAGGAGAATCAGAACTATCCCACAAAGATGATGTCGACTGCCAAAGAAAAGGGGAAAGGTTTGAGAGAGGATATGCTTTTAGATCAAATTGAACTAGAGTTTCTATTAGTTGGGCAAGGTTCAATGGATTCAATGGAAAATCAGATAAATAATCTGGACCGAGGACAGTTCAATAAACCACCATGGAGAAAGGACTATAACACTGCAAGAGATGAAGCCATTCAGGAAATCATAAGAAATGACAATGAGGATGAGTACAAAATTTCCACACAAAGGGTTATGGACACACCCCTCTCTATGATTGATAGGCAACAGTGTGTAAAAATCACCCCAAGTGATTTAAAGCATATGAAAGCCCACCCACTACCGGAGGTCCCTATCTATAAGGATCGAGATGATGTAATGGACCAACTGCCCCAGGTGGTCATGGAAACTTTAGCTTTTTCAGACCAAGCAACATCCATAAATAGAGTGGAAGAGAACAGGATAGCAACAATAAACTTACAATCCCTAGAAAGGGAGGTCTACCAAAGTCCACAAAAGGATTTGAATGAAGGTGCATATGACAATCTACTTTTTAAGGATTTATAAATATCTCCAATAAGAAATCTAAACAGCTCTTTTGCAAGCTCTAGAGACAGTGGGGATGGATAAGAAGATTGGGACTTTGACTATAGCACTAATGAAGAAGATACAGGCTTAAATGATTTGGGTCTTTTTGAATCACAAGGTGTATGTGGAAAAAAATAGTGGAACAAACTCCTTCTCAAATTCTAAAACTATGGATTGGAGAGAAGAAAAAGGGAGGGCCTAAATTCAATAAGGCCAAGCTAGCCATGGCTGGCAGTGCTTTGAATCAAACAAAAATTTTAAGATCGGGAAAAGGCTATGCCTTTTCCTGAGAATTATGAAACTCTTATCTTGGAATGTCAGGGGCTGCAATACCTTTGACAAATTGTGTTTGATCAAAAGATGTTTTGATCAAACGAAGCCAGATCTGATTCTGCTATAGGAAACAAAGATTAAGCAGGAGGATCTTTATTTGTTCATGAGAATATTTGGAAGATGGAAATGTGCTGTGGTGGAAGCCCAAGATGCTTCTGGGGGCCTGGGGTGCCTATGGAATGAGGCAACTGTTGATGTCACAATTAGGCAAACTGAATAAAATTGGCAATGGTTGATGGTCAATTCTAAACAACTAAAGTGCAGTATCCCAGTTTTCAATATATATGGGCCAAACAATAGAGGACAGAAAATACGACTTTGGGAAAGTTTAACAATGATTATCAATGGAATCCAAGAGGAGATGGTCATAATAGGAGGTGAATTTAATGCCATACTAAAGCCAGAGGATAAAAAAGGGGGCAGAGGATGGACTAGTGACAGTCAAAGGGATTTTAGTAATTTCATTAATGATAGTGGACTAATAGAGGTGACTTTCAAAAAAGGAAATTTTACATGGACTAATAGGAGGGAAGATTTTTGGAACATTGTAGAAAAGCTAGATAAATTCTTCCTGGCAGGGAATTGGGCAGAAACTTTATGGACATGTGAAGCGGAAATTCTCCCTTTTCAGGGTTCTGATAATTTCCCCATCTGTTTGAGAATACAAGATGAAAGAACACCAGCTAGGTGCCCCTTAAAGTTTGAGGTGATGTGGTTCCAAGATGAAGGTTTTGTAGATCTGATTGCTACTTGGTGGGAACAAGCACCCCAAAGATCAAATAACAAGGCTTTTATCTTTTTCAAAAAAATTACAATTCATAAAAGAGCAACTAAAAATCTGGAATAAAGATAACTTCAGGAACATTTTTGAAGAAAAACATAAGATAGAAGAGGAACTCAAACAGTCGAGTCTCAAAGTGATTGAAAAAGGCATGCAAGAAGCTTACTTTCAAGAAGAAATTTGACTACAAAAGGATTTGGAAGGATGGTTAAGAAAAGAGGAAATCTTCTGGAAACAGAAATCTAGAGAGACTTGACTCAAAGATGGGGATAAAAGTACAATTTTTTTCACAATTATGTTAAGATTATTAGATTAAGGAATAAGATTTATAGCATTCAAAGTGGCAATGGGGTGATCATATATGATATGAAGGGCATTAACAAAGAAGTAGTGGCTTTCTTCTCAAATAAACAACACTTAGAGGAAGGGGATGAGCAGATGATAGAGGAGGTGCTGACTGTCATACCCCCTATAGTAACAGAAGACCTAAATGAGAAATTAATGGCTCCAAATACTAAAGGAGAGGTAAAATGTGATTTATTTGGTTTTGGTGGGGACAAGGCCCCTAGGCCTGATGGGTTTCCAGCTGTCTTCTTTCAAAAACTATGGCATATTTTTGAAAATGACTTATGGGGTGTAGTTGAGGAATCAAGAAAGGGTGGTTTTATCCTTAAATATTTCAACACTACCTTCTTGGATCTTATTCCTAAGAAGGATGAACAAATTACCTTTGATGACTTTAGACCTATTGCCCTTTGCAATACTGTCTATAAAGTTATCTCCAAAGTAATAGCTAACCGTCTGAAACTTGTTTTACATAGAATTATTTCAGAAGAGCAAAGTGGTTTCTCCCCAGAGAGTTCTATTTTTGAAAGGATTATTATTTCTCATGAGGCTTTCCACTCAATCAGAGCTTCCAAAGATAAAAAATGATGGTGAAACTAGATATTAAACGAGCTTATGATGAAGTTGATCGAAGCTTCTTGATGAAAGTTTTGCATGGTTTTGGTTTTTTTGAGAATTGGATTCAATGGGTAAAGGGGTGCATTGATGGTCTAATATTCTCTGTTATGATAAATGACAGCCCACAATGATTTTTCTCCCAAGATAAAGGGATTAGACAAGGGGATCCGCTCTCCCCTTTTTTGTTTACTATTTTGGCAGAAGTACTAGGTAGGCTGATAATGAAAAACAAAACTAATGGTAAGTGGAAAGGCATTAAAATCACAAAAGGGGTAGAAACTTTGACACAAGTATAGTTTGTTGACGATACCTTCTTGGGGGGAAATGCTACTTGTAACATATAAAATAGATGTCACCAAAATGTAACATAAGAAAAGATGTCACATTTGAAAATGTAGATGTTTGTGTGATGTGTGGTGAAGATAAGATGTTCCTTTTAACCTCAAATGCACAAATGAAAGATCCAAATTGATTAACCCAAAAGAAGGATCAATGCACAAATGAATCATTCATTCAGAAATGAGAGCAAAGAGGAAAGATCTTAAATTACCATTTTAGAAAGGAATGTATATGATAGTTCTAGGAATTGAAATGGATGAGATGAAGTACCAACCTTAAAATAGTGCAGATCAAAGAATGCTATTTTTTGAGGTCTATAGGCTACTTCTAGAAAAACTGAAGTATGATCCAAAACCGGAACGCAGAGACGAACAAAACCCAGAAATCATTTTCCATTCCGATGTTGTCTTATGAAAAAGGTCGACGTTGACCCACAAATGTCAACCTTGACCCAATAATGTCAACCCTGACCTACACAGATCTGAAAGTGACTCTGTTCGCGGATCCTAAGAGTTTGTCGAAAAGGGTATCCAGATCTGGCTTCAAATTCATAGTCCCAAACCTATACCTGCAAGAAAAAGAGGTTTGTTTTTTTGGGGGGAGGGGTTTGCCTTGGTCAAACCCTGGTTTTGGAATTAACCTCAAATATATGTAATTGAAATTGCAGAAATAAACAAAGTAAATGCATAAATTCACCTTGCTTGTAAAAGTCCTTATGGAGGACTCAAATCCTTGAATCCAAAAGTATGTATGCACCAATGAATCTAAGATTTAGGATGTAGGATGTCTTCAATCAATTGCTTGTAGATCTCCAACACCAAGTCTTGAATGGGTTCTTGATTTGGAAGAGGCTTGGAAGAAGGTGGATGGAGAGATCGCCAAAAGGGCACTATGTAGCTTGAATCCTTCAATGGCCTCCAATGGATCTCCTTCATGAAAATTAATGCTTGAATTCTTGAGAATGGATGAATGCTTGCTTGAAATCTTTCTTGAATGCTTGCTTGAATTGCACTTGAAGATAGTTTGAGAATGCTTGATCACCATTAGAAGACTTAGAGAAAATGAGAGAGAAAGCTTCTCTTTTATATGAAATTAGGGCACAATCTTCTAAGGAGGCCTACATAGGAGGATTAAATTCCCATTAAAGCCTTTACCCCTAGGAGAGGACCTATATTAAATATAATTTAGGAATTAGTGCATCGGAACCCGAAACAGCGGACCCGGAAGTGGGAAAGAACTTTTTACAAAGACTGACATCCGGAAACTGGAAGACCCTGAAGTTTGAATCTTGGGTCAAGGTCGAGGTCGACCATAACCTAGATCAGGGTTGAGGTCAACCTTGACCTAGGTCATGGTTGAGGTTGACATAGACCCAAAAAGTTGACATAGACCCAAAAGGTCGACATAGACCCAAAAGGTCAACCCTGACCTTGAAGTCCAAAATCTCAGGTTTGCAGTCCATAATGCAGAAATCAGGCTGGAAAGAAGTGGAAAGAGGGATAGAACATGGGGAAAGCCAGGTCTAGATCAGGAACCCATTCAAGGTGCTCTATATGACCCCAAACCACTTACTCGGAAGGCTAAACACGTCCATAATGGAAGTGCTTCCATTTTTTGACTATACACTACTGAACAAGAAGCAAAGACGATGAAGGAAACTCTGGAAATTTATGGGAGAGTTTCAAGGCAGCACATAAATTGGAGAAAATCAGAGATTTTCTTCTTCAACACTCCAAAACACATACAAGGTAGAATTTGTAGAGTCATGGGAATGAAACTAGGGCAGATGCCCAATACATATCTTGGTATCCCTTTCTTTGGAGGACGTAGCAAAGAAGATCTTTGGAAAGATTTGATAGAAAAGTGTCTAAAAAAGATGGATGGGTGGAAAGGCAAGTGGTTATCTTTGGCTAGAAGGATATTAATGCTGCAGACTATAATCTCTGCTATCCCTGTTTATTCTATGATGTGTTTAGATATTCCTAAAAAATTTATTAAAATATTAGAACACAAAATGATAAAATTTTTTTGGAATGGAGCAAATGGTGATGAGAAGATCCCACTCTTGGCTTGGGAAAAAATATGTAAGCCCAAAGCAAAAGGTGGAGCAGGAATAAGAAATTGGCACCAGATGAACAAAGCTTTAGGAGCAAAACTTGTTTGGAGTATGTATAGACATCCAAACCAATACTGGGCCAGAATTATACAAGAAAAATATTTGGATTCTAGAGAGCGTGACAGAATTATAACAATCAGGAATCCCCCTAAAGGTTCAACAATTTGGAACTTTATTTTATCATGCAGACAGGTAATTACAAACCATTTATCTTGGCAAATCAGAAATGGTTCAAGGGCAAATTTTTGGATAGATTCATGGGATGGGCATAAGTCCCTAATAGAGGTGGAAAGTTACCATGATTTGAAGACCTAATTTGTGGAAAAATGGGGAGAGAAGGTTAATGACTATGTCATTCAGAAGGAGGATGAGGTAGGGAAAGTTTGGTGTTGGAAGAATGCAGATTTAGAAGATCTGACTACATAACAAAAATAGAGGATTCAATCATTATTAGATAGCCAGAATTTAAAAATGATTGAAAAACCAGATAGGCTTATATGGTGTGGCTATCTTTCTGGGAACTACTTGGTGAAGCTAGGATACAAGATCATTGAAGGAATGGAGGAATCTAAATTTGAGTCTTAAGACTTATGTTGGTATCAAGATGTGCTCCCAAAGGCAGGTGTTTTTGCATGGTTAGCTATCAAAGGTAGAATCCTAACAATAGAAAGAAGGAAAATAATGAGTGTGGCAGGACCAACATGATGTGTTTTATGTAAAAAGAATGAATAAGCAGTAGATCACCTATTAGTTCAGTGTAAATTTGCTGAAAAATGTTGGGATCATGTGCAAGAAAAATTGGGATGGGAAGGACCTAGATAACATACTGTGAAAGGAATTTTTGAGGGCTGGCCTCGGCCTCTAAATAAATCAACTTTATCTAGTATTTTGTTAGTCATTCCTTCCTTAGTCACTTGGGAAATCTGGAAGGAATGTAAACGAAGAATATTCAGAGGTGAAGTTGAACCTATAAGAAGATGTCTTTATAGGATTGATCATGCTATAGAAGAGGTGATGTGATCCTCTACATCAAGAAAGCGAGATCTTCAAATTCCTTTCACACAACAGGATTGTGAATTTCAAAAGAAGTGGCCAGGCATCAGATTTAATTCCCCCTTAGGAGCACTTGTAGTTAAGAAAAAAAATAAAAAAGAGAAGCAAATCTTCTGGAATACACCAGAATAAGGTTGGTGTAAAGTAAATTTTGATGGAGCAGTTCAAAACAATCTGGGTAGATCGGGGGTAGGAATCATTATAAGGGATTTAAATGGTGAGACTATTGCTATTGGGACAATGAGATTGAAGGATGGAATGAATAATGAGGCTGAGTGTGAAGCTGCAATGTTGGCAGTTAAAATGGACAAACAAACAAGGGTGAAAAAACTACATCTGGAAGGAGATTCTTTGATTACTATACAGGCAATAAGCAAATTAAGCATAAATGTCTGGCATCTCCAAAACTAAATTGAAATTATTAGAGAAGATTTAAGTTGTTTTGAAGACTTTAGAATATCTCATATTAAGTGAGATGGTAATAAGGAAGCTGAAAGTTGTCAAAATGGGCAACATCTTTGGAGGAGGTGGATAATTTATATTTTGAAAACTTTGCTTTTAATGATATTGGAATATTATCTTTTCCAAGTCACCTTTTTGTAAGTTAACGAAGGATGGCTTCAAAAAGGACATTAATAATTATATTTAAGATGGCAAGTTGGGGAATGTAATTATTCCTTTTTTACTTAAGCTGGGATGATGGCAACATTTATGAATATGAATGAATGGCGGCAATAAGCGTGGAAGGCAGAGCTTTTTTCGTGTGAGAGGACTGCAAGACAGGTTAAAGGACATAATGATGGGATGAGAGTTAAAACAAATATGATGCCACTTGTTTATTTAAACAGACAGTCTCACCTATTTTTTTCCATCTCCTCTATTTTTCTCCTTTTGAATTTTCCAGATTGCAGGTGCAGCGTCGAAGAACGATGGAGCCGAACTTCACCTTCAAAACAACGAAGCAACAAAAAGATATTTTCGGTCCTATGGAAAATTTAAGGTTAAAGAAGATGTTGAATTGCCCCACAAAGAAGGTGGTTACCACAATGTAGAATACTTTGAGGCCGCTCTTCAACAATGATAACAGAAGGTGGAAATTGCAGGTAGACATTGAGACAATGACAATGGCGTGGGGATTGCACATTGGAGAGCATGAAAATGATGTTAAAGTGGTGATGGTGTCTTTTTTTGAGATTGATTTGTTAGAAGGGATAGATTATCTACTGAAGTGGGCACACCTGGGTTGGGCTTTCAATTACAATGAAATATATGAAGATGAAGAGGGCGTGGAGGTGGGAATCATCCCTTTCCTCAGTTGGCCAAAAAGGGTGGATAAAGCGGCTTACACCTTGGAATGAAAGAAGGCATGGAGGCAGCTTGTCATGACCATTCATGAGGCCCAGAATGCAAAAAGGAGGGTAATCTTACCCATGGTGATTCCCAAAAAGTGTAGGACCTTTCGAATTCACCGAGAAAGGGTGGTAAACAACTGATGGGTAAAACCCTCAGTTTTTGAGAAGGAGAAGCAGTAAATTTTGAGTAAAGGTGGAATGCTGAACCTGAAAGAATCGAGAAGATGTAAGAATGGTCAGGACATAATGGTTTTTTTGTAACTCCCCAACAAGCAAATTACAGTGGGGGATGTAAGAACAGCATTGGATGGAAGCACGATGGGCTTCACCTATCTATCGATAGTAAGCCTCTGTTTAATGAGGAATTTTGTAATTTTCTAAAAATTCTCCTTGTAATGAGGGTGGGTAGTTTTTTGGGCATTTAAGCCACAGGATGGATAGGGAAAATGGGGAATGCAAAATGGGTGTTTTGATAGAATGAATGAATGAGTCTAGAAGTGACTCCCTGTAATACAATTTGTAAACTCTTTTTATAATCAATAAATATAACCTACTACCAATCAAAACAAAAAAATGACAACTCCGGCTAAAACTGGATCATAATACTGAAGATCCCACAATAATCTATTTGTATGAGCAATCATTAATAAATTACACCAAGATAAAGAGAAATTACATTTTTTTTTCAGAGAAAAATTCCCTCTGATATGGCGCTCTGGAGCTGTTTGAAATTCCTGTCCGTTGGGGCTAGGGTTTCAACTCTTTCTACAGAACCAAAGGTGCAGCTCGAGACTCTTCCTCGCAATGGCTGATCTGATGTAGGGGTTTCTGGGCATAGTGGGAAGGATTTGACTGCATGCCTGACTCTTGGCGATAGGGTTTCCCTTGGGGCTCGGGAGAAAAGGCCGCCTCCGACGAGCGTTTCTTCCACCTACACCCACAGGAAGCAGAATGGGTGGGCGACGTCCTACGTTATGGGGAAAATGACCCCTTTGGGTGGACTGTAGCGAGCATCAAAGAAATGAGCCCAGGGGAATGATAATGATTATTGGGGGAACAAAACGGCCCAGGAAGTGCGTAGACAGTGGGTGATTGAGGGAGCACTAGCGTTCATAGTCAGGGTTTTGTGAGGCCTTTTAAACAATGCTTGGGGTTTTAGAATCACTTTGTTGATGGTGACGAAGGTTCCTTAATCCCGTCATCCAAAAATGTAGCAGTTGAGCTGAGTATTGAGGCAGAGGAGGCAATATTTTTGAATGTCTCAGTCTTTTCAAACCTGGGTGTCATTGGGCACTTCAGGGGGCTCTGGCCAAGATTACATGATCTTCACTACTGGATTTTTGATAACTGGGAACCAATCATGGATGGGTATGTCCAAATCTACCCTGTGGAAAAAGGTTTTTTATTGCTATTTTTGAAAAAACTCAGGATAGAGAAAAGGTTATGTGTGAACATTTTTGGAGTTGGGAAGAGAAGTTTTCGCTGATGCTAAAGCTGTGACATCCTGATTTCTGTCCTGCAACTGAAACTTTTAACAAGATCCCGTTGTGGGTAAGGCTTCCAAATCTTCCTTTGCATCTCTAGTTTGACTCTCTTTTAGAAGAGGTAGGGAACTCGTTAGGTGACTTGCTGATGGTTGATAAGGAATCATCAAATCTCATCCACTCTACTTTTGCTCGGATCTTGGTAGATATGGATATCTCTGCTGGGCTCCCAACTGAAATTACAATTAAGACTACTAAAGGTGGCTGGACACAATCTTTGGATTACAAGGGTGTTCCTTTTAGGTGTAGAAGATGTTTTCAAACAGGGCATATGTGCTGCACAATGTGACCAAAAGAGGAGGATGAAAGAGGCGTCATGGTGGAAAGATGTCTTTCTTCAACATTACACAATTGAAAAGAAACTGGTGGAGAAGAAAAGGAGTTTCTCTTAGGTGATTACTGAGGAAAGGGTGCAGGAGCCTCAGGCGATCCCAACTCAGACTGCTCGCCCAAAGGAGAACAATGACAAGTCTGGCACTGTTGGTCGAGAAAAGGGCATCTTTCTTGACAATGTTGTGGGTATGCCTGATGGAAGAGAGAAATGCAAATCATTGGGGAATCAAGAGCTGCAAGTCACAGAGCCTGAAGGTGGTTTGATTTAGACAAGGGTTTATGGTTATGGGAGTGGTGGGAGAATCACAACAACATTATCTTCAAAGTGGTAGAAGGAGGTTTCTATTCTCGAAGATGGGTGGTTACAATGAAAGGGAAGAAAGTTAGGAATCAAAGGAACTTCGATATGGTTCTCCACTCCCATTCTAAAGGGGAGGCTAAAATATAATCATTTTATATATGATTTTTGTGGTCTGGAGGATGTTTCTGTTCTAAGAGCTTTTCGGAGAGGTGGTACTCTTATTTGTTACCACCCTTGCTTCGGGGCAAGCTTTTCCTGATTTACTTTAATAAAATAAAACCACTATTACTGATCAAAAAAATAAATAAATTACATCAATATAAAAAAATTAATTGAAAAAAATGATTTGGTAAATTTAATTATAATTGAAATAGTAATTTAACATGTGCAATTTCTCATTTAGCATTTAGAAATAAATGATTGCATCAATTTCATTTTGGAAAAGTAAAATAGAGTAAACAGTTTCCTATTTAGTTTTTTTAAAAAAAAATTAATATTTGATGTTTGAATATTTTAAAATTAAAAATATGACAATAAAATCGATTAACTAACATAACTTTTTATTTATAAAAATATACTATTATTTATTCATATTTCCGGAGAATGTGTGAGTTTGGGCTTAGGAAAAGAAACTATTTTTGGGTTGTTCTTTCTAGTAAAAATGTTTTCTATGACATTTCTTATTCCTATAATCTTGCAATTAAGAGGGAAAAAATATAGGAGAATTATAAGTTAAAGATAAATAATATAGGTTATTACTTTAATGATTTGAAGTTGAGATTTGTGATAGGTTAGTGTTGTTCTTCATTATATTTATTAATTTTGTTAAGGATTCAGTGTAGGATTTTTTTTATCATGAAAGGCTTTGGACAATATTTCAAATTTTAAGTAACTAATGAATCTAGGATTTATGATTGTGAAATAATTGGTTGTTCTACAATTTTATTTGAACCCAATAGAAAAATTGAACTTAATTATTTAAATTTCCTATTTTTCGAATTTGAACAAAACTAGTTGATGTAGGTTGAAAATAAGGTTATTTATGAATGTAGAAACCTGGTGAACAATGAATTAGGATTCTAAACTAAACTTTAAGATATGGGAAGTTTGATTTCATATGTAATGTGTATGAAACAATTCTTTAATTGATTTTGAGAAAAAATGGGAAAGGAAGACCTAGTTAGTGATTCTTGTTGAAGTATGACTTAGATCCTATGGATGTCATATTTAAATCATGTAATAAAATCCTAAATGAATATTTGAATTATTTTAATGGTTATGTACTAGAAATCCTATGCAATTATTGAGTGAATTTTTAGATTATGTCCAAGTAGGATTTTGTCTAGTCAAACTCTTTAGATAAAATTTCTAAGTAAATATGTGTATGTAGAATGCCCCAGACAACTGAGAGGGGGGGGGGGTGTGAATCAGTTGTAGATTAAACTTTTATCACTTTCATAGATCTAAATCTAGTAAATTAATTCTTTAACCATTCACCCAAATTAGATGTAAACATGAAAGAGCATACACATGAACCATACACAATGAACACCATATTTTTATGTGGAAAATTCAAGATGGGAAAAACCACAGAGAAGCTTATTCTCATAAATAAAAATATTGGTTAAGGTGACACTAGTTAAGGTGATTTCTACAATGGGTGACACTCTACCAGAATGATCATTGCAAGTGAGCTCACTGTCCAGAAGAGCTCATTGCCCTAAGAAAGAAGAGAGAAAAAAAGGAAATCCACCATTGAAGTGCAATTATCGAAAGAAAAATTTGGCTCACTACCTCAGGTATTCTAAAAACAACAACACACACATGATTTACTCACAACCCAACTTCACAAATTTGCACAGTACTTGACATATTTTCTTTCCAACCACTTCCTTACCCATCCATCACACTCATCCTCTTATTTATATTGATCTTTAAAATATGAAATCATCAAGTCGACCAACAAAACATAATTTAAAATAGGTCCAAACTAAACATTCCCATGGTGGGGAGGAATGAAAATTGGACCACAAGACACACATTGCCTTGACCAAACCACGCGTTATCCATATGCCACAAAAGCTAGAGCCCAATAAGAAATGATACCGTTAGAAACTTGACACTTCTAGACCACATCAACATGACCCAAACAAAAAATATTATAAATTAAAGATCTGAAGGATACACAACCAAACAAATAGTACCATATTAAAAAAAATAGAGAATTTTGGACTAGTCAAACACAAACATCACTGAAAACCTCATTGTAATGCATTTTCTAGAGCACCAACCTTTGAACCAATAGATCCATAAATTCACATCTGTAACATACAAACCAACCACCAAAACAATATGTTTCCATGAATGACAACCATATTGAAACAATAACAATATTAATAACTTTTCCACATCATCAGTTCTACAAAAAAACAACCATATTAATCACATCAATATCAACAACTAGATCCCCCTTTCAACAATCTACCCCTTTTTCATTTATGGAATCATCCATTAATGACAAACATAATATTACTACATAGCATTCTCATTCTCATTCTCCCCCCTTTTGACATCTAGGAGAAAGGAAAGCAACACACACACACACACACACACACACACACACTGCTCCACCTAAGGGGAAGCCAAATACATTAGTCTAGACTAAGAATATGCAATAAGATACCTGGACTACTGTAATGCTAAAGATACTTAATTTGAAATAGGAAGGGGTAATACCCCCAACCTCTCCCGGAGATACTCAAAAGTATCTTTGCATAAATGTTTTGTAAATATATCTATAATATATTTTGTCACGGGTACATGTACACAAGTTCTACCTCATAGTCTAACACATTTTCCTTCAAGAAGAGATATCAAATTAGAACATGTCTCAATGTGGAGTGTTCTACCAAATTTATTATTCAGGTGTTATAACAAATGATTGAGGTTGGTTCATCAAGAACTACACCAATATCCTTCAGGATTTGTTTCATCCAAAGTACCTTTATACAGTCTAATGAAACATAAACATATTCATCTTCTATAGAGGACAAGGATACTGAATCTTATTTTTCATTGAACAAATCAACCAACTAGGAGCAAAGGAAAAATGCTCTACCACTAGTACTTTTATGTCGTCAATAAGTTTCTGGCCCAATTTGCATCAGTGCAAGATTTTGGAGTAAAACCTGATCCTCTATGATATCACGATCCGAATTCCTCTATTCCTTTAAAATATCTAAAGATCCTTTTTATTGCAATAACATGTGACACTCTTGGTTTTTTCTTGAATGTAGCTATCAGATAGACAACATACATGATATTTGGTTTGCTACCAGTCAGATATAATAGTTCTCTAATCATTGATATATTTTTTATTGCATATTCTTTGGAGGATTTTCCTTCTTTGGTCAGCCTAGATCTGGTAGTCATACAAGTACACACCCGTTTGTAATTTTCCAATCCAAACTTCTTCAACAAAATTTTAATGGAATTTGACCCGGAGATAAAAATTCCTTCACTATTATGATTTACATGCAGTCCAAGAAAAGAGTTTAATTCACCAATCATGTACATCTCAAATTCATCCTACATCTGATCAACAAATTCCTTATAGATGCCATTATTTCCTCCAAATATTAAGTCATCCATAAAAACCATAATTACTAAAAAAAAATATGATTCATATTTGAAATAAAGTTTGCTAGCAGTAGATATTTTCTAAATTTTTTGATCTTGTATATAACTATATTGGAAATTGGTATGCAATATCATAGAAGATACTACATACCAAATTTTATATACATTAGGAATACAAAAGCCTATGCTTAAGCCAAATCTGATTAGCACAACCAAGGAAGAAGGGCACTAATGCAAGATCTAAACAAAATGGGGGTTTTGGTATTCCTTTAGAGGGGGAAATGATATGTAAATGCTAATTGATAAAGTGGACGATAAAGCCAGTAAAAGAAGATCTAATCTATGAAAGTAAATGAAAGAAAAGAGGAGAATGGATGCACCTTAAAACTAGATGAGGAGGTTTGAACTTTGGATCTGAATCTGACTGTCACTAAAAAGTCAAAATTCACCATAGCTTTAGATCTGGATTTCTGGGACCTGTTGATGTCTTTTGTGCAAATTTCAATCAAAAAGTGCAGGAACAAGTTGAGATTTCAGGTACAAGTTGACAAGTTGACTTGTTCCTGACTTCTCTAAATCAGATGAAATGTTTTGAGGATCTATAATTGTTTGTACCTTCTTGATTTGAACCTGCAACTTTGTAAACCTTCTTGATTTGAACCTGCAACTTTGTTACATGTTCCTGCGCACCAAAAAGAAGGGGAAAAGGTTATGGAAATGGGTTTTCCTTGATCAACCCCCTATATAGGAATAAACCTTTAAATTAAATTAAAATTTGTATAAAGGAAATTATTTAGAATCACCTTGCATGAAAAAACCTCATGAATGGATGTGGAAATTTCTCAAATCTATGAAGATTCTTGTATGTGGATCTTGGAATGAATAGTATAATCAAGGATTCCCTCACAAATGCCTGGATCTATGATTTCCAATTCTAGATCTTAAATGTTAATATGATTGATAGCCTCAATGGAGAAGGAAGAGGAGAAGAATGGATGTATGGATCTTCTTTCTTTCTTTCTTGTGAATTCCTCTACTTGGTCATCATGAAAGAGAAATTTGTATCAATGAGAGAATATTTCCTTTGCTTGAATGGATCTTGAAGAAAACGAGACTTGAAGATCTTGAATTGGATGCTTGCCTTTAAATCTTGAATCCAAATCCTTGAATGCACAACTTGAATGCCTGATCTTGAATTGATATATTGCTTACATAAGGATTGTCATGTCAAAATGAGAGGAGAGGGTCTCCTTTTATACTCGTTTCAGGATTCAAATTTGATCAAGTTCAACCACAGATCTAGACCTTGAAGGAAGACCCTGACATTAGGCCTTGGGCCAAATCTAGGTTAAAAAACCCAGGAACAGGTCGACCAATCAACTTGTTCCAGGTAAAATCACCTCAAATTTTTCCAAAATGTTTGGGGATGTGATAAGATATAGAGGGAGAAAATAAAAATTGTTGGGATCAAGCATAACAAACATTTGGACCTCAAAATTACAAAAATACGGTCTAATAGGTCAAAGAGTCTCCAATTATGGGTGCTAAATTTTTAAGATGATACATTTAGTCCCCACTTTAGTTAGAGTAGGAGATGAATTGATGATCACAATAGAGTAGATAGAATGAAAAGAATGATATCATCAAGGTCAAGAGACAAAGAAACATCAAGACCCGATTCAAGTCTTCATCAAATCTGAAATCAAGATAAGAGAGGCATCGCTCGAAAGAGAGAGAAGGAAAGAGAGAAAATGTGTGACTACTAGCCCAGTAAGAGGTTGTCTTACTATTAACCACACAAAATAAAAAGTGTTGCAAGAGATGAAATTGAATAGTATAGCAAGTTGTGCTATGCTAGTCAATCCATCAAAAAGGATCAGGCCTAAGAAAAGATTTTTTCTTGGAGATGAAAAAGGAATGATCGGGCCTAAGGAAAAACTATTTCCCTAGGGATCAAAGGAAAGTCGACTAAGCCTTAGGAAAGGATATTTCCTTAGGGATCAAAGATGAAGGATCAATCCTTAAGGAAAGTTTGTTCTCATTAAGGGATCCAATGAAAAAGGACAAACATAAGGAAAAAATTGTCTCCTTGATAATCTGCAAGAGAGATACATTGCATGAAATCATACTGTGTGTATGTGTGAAAAATGTAAAACATAGAGTGGAGTGTATGCCCCCACATTAAAGTGATTCCAAACTCCTTAATGGGAGCAATGGATTTAACAGAACATAAAGACATCCACAAGAGATGTGTCCACTATGAGATGCCCCCCCAAGAAAGGAAAAATCAAGATAAATAAGCACATGAAAAAAGAGAGCACGAAAGGGATCTATTAATCTTGGGTCAGTAGGTCATATGATAACTCATATATATAAAAATGAATTGTCATCATCCCCCAAAGGTAGTATAACTCCAATAAAAATGAAATAATATCATGTAAGATTTACGAAGAAGAGTCTTTTTTGGGCCGACATCATAGAGACCATAAAGAATAGGTAGCTACCATTTTGCATCATCCCCAATCAGACAACACAAAGACACATTAATGAAGAGTGGCACATGCACAACATAACATGTAAATTTTTTTAGAAGAAGTGAGATACAAATAGAAGAATCTTCATGAAATTGATATTCCTTTATCACCTTGCACCAACAGAGCAACAAGATTCATTTAAAGAAATCTAAACAAAATATATAACAAGTAGCACATCATGGGGAAGCACATCATGAAAAAGAAGAAAACACACAAAATCCACCACAAAAGAGGAGCTATTCAAGCTTATCCCCTTCCCCCCCATATCATTTTGTAGTGTTTAGGAAAGGTGGGCAAATTTCAAGAGAAGAAACATCAAACACGATAGATGGAACAATAGATATTTCCAAACAAGGACCATGCTATAAAGATGGGTGGCTTTGTTTGTCACTAGGAGTGATAGATAATTATTGTGAAAAAATATTTGGTAAATCATGATAAAGATCAATAATCTCACACATGTCATAAAAATCACTACCATGAATATCATTATTAGTATCAAAAGAATAATCATCAAGAATATCTTCTTCATCTAGATTAATTGTAATAGAATCCAAGATACATATAGAACTGTCATGTTTGTTCAATTTTTTTTTTCAAATTAACTTCCTCCTTTTTCTCAAGCATGTGTTGGTCAAATGGAATCAATGCATAAACAAGTTTATGAGGTGAAGCAATGTTTTGTGAAGCATGGTGGAGAGATCTAGCATGATGTTTACGATGACGGTCACAAGAATGATGGTTAAGTTCAATTTTTTCTAGAAATTGGTTGAGGTTCAAGGTTAATCAACATTGGGCCCTTTTCTTCTTTAGGTGGAAGAACATAAGGAACCACACTAGGTTGAGAGATAGTATCAGTATAATTTTTTTAAGATATGTGAGGTGGAATAGAAGCATATATAGGAGGTGTAGGAAGAACTCCACATCCAGGTCAAAGAGATGGAACATCCTTGGGTTTGCTAAGTTTGAAAATCTTTTGGATCTTGTAAGCTCGATATGATCTAACTAGGTTATCGGGATGGCCTTTGGTTGGTTGAGGCATGGAAGGCAAAAATAAATCAAGGTCAATAGAATCTCGAGGCAGTTAAGGATAATAGATGCTATTATTAATAGTCATGATTTTTCATTATGAGGAAATTTAAGACATTTATGAATAGGAAAAGCCACGAATTTCATGGAGGTAAACCAAGGAAGACCAAGTTTGAATTGAAATTGATCAAAAGTTGGAATAAAAGTGAATGTAACATCTAAAGTTTTACCACCAACCTCAACAGGAAATGAGATAGAACCATGGGGAGGATAAAGGAAACCATTGCAAGTTTGGATCATAACATCAGATTTATCATAAAGATACAATTTGAGCCAAGTTTTTAATGGCGGGATCATTAGTAATATTGGTAGGAGGAGATATGTTTGAAATGTTAGGAGCATTATGAGAGATAGAGGGAATAGTTGAATATGAGAAGGTAACACTATGGTAAGTGGGCCTGGATGAAGGAAATGAAACACATGGAACACTTGAAGGAATGGAAGGATCAATAGGATTAATGATAGGAACATGTGTAGGATTGATATTTTGAGTGGAATTTGTTAGAATAGGGGAGCATACGTGAAAATGATAGGGATAGAGGTAGAGACAGACATGGAGATCTCAACACTAGTAGTAGGTGGAAGAAGACCTAAATCTTGAGCACAATCCGTAATAGGCTTGACATTGTTTTCAATGAGATGAGAGATACTACTCAAGATGTTAACACCATGTTCATCATTATGAATGAGCTTCCTTAAACCTTCTACATTGGAAATGAATTTAGGATTAGGGTTTTCCTATCCTAACCATTGTTCAAATTTCTCAAAGTCATTGGAAAGTTTTTGGACTTGCATAGGAGGGACTCTTAAAGCCTCATCTTCATCATGAGAAGAATGGGAAGAGTTTTTCTCCATGATAATATTTATGTCACTAGTATGCATGTTGGTCTCATCAATATTCATAAGAAAGAATGAAGGCTTGGGATCAAAGGAACCCATAAGTCTACATCTTCTCCTAACCATAATACTATAAGTAGGACTCAAAGTGATAACACTCCCGCACAAGGGAATGAAAGGAAACATATAGATCTAATGGAATTGTAATATTTGAAAGAGATATGCAATCCAAGAAAATAAGATATTTCATGAAAAGAATATTGAACTATCAAATGTAAACATGTAATGCAAAGCATACACAAGTAGATTTGATGAAATTGAAAAGCATGTGATGTAGACCTAGATACAAAGATATGAACCTATGCATACAATAGAAAGGCAATCATACAAATACTACCTAAATATCCAAATGCATAGATTGTAACAATATGATGCAAATGCATACAAGGTATAATGCATAAAATCTAGCACCATAATCAAAAGAGGAAATTTTATGAGTCAGGTTCACCAAAATATATATAAATATATGGGAAATTGGTATGAAATATCATAGAAGATACTACATACCTATTTTTATATACATTAGGAATACAAAATCCAACCCTTAAGCCAAATATGATTAGCACAACCAAGGAAGAATGAAGTTAATGCAAGATCTAAACAAAAAGGGAGATTTGGTATTCCTTTAAAGGGGGAAATAATATGTAAATGCTAATGGATAAAGTAGATGATAAAACAAGTAAAATCAGATATGATCTATGAAAGTAAATGTAAGAAAAGGGGAGAATGAATGCACCTTTAAACTAGACGAGGAGGTTTGAACTTTGGATCTAAATTTGATTGTCGTCAAAAAGTCAGAATCCACCGTAACTTCAGATCTAGGTTGCGGGGACCTGTAGCTATCTTCTATGCAAATTTCAGTCAAAAAGTGCTTGAATAAATCTTGAATAAAATGAGACTTGGAGATCTTGAATTGGATGCTTGCCTTCAAATCTTAAATCCAAATCCTTGAATGAACAACTTGAATGCTCGATTACTTGAATGCTTGATCTTGAATTAATATATTGCTTACATAAGGATTGACCTGTCAAAATGAGAGGAGAGGGTCTCCTTTTATACTCATTTTAGGATTGAAATTTTATCAAGGCCGACCATAGATATAGACCTCAGAGGAATACCCCAACATTGATCCATGGGCCAAATCTGGGCTCAAAAAACTAGGAACAAGTCGACATGTCCACTTGTTCCAGGTAAAATCACCTTAAATTTTTCTAGGATGTCAAGGGATGTGATAATATGTAGAGGGAGAAAGTACAGATGGCTGGGATCAAGAATAACAAACATTCAAACCTAGAAATCATCAAAATAGGGTCTAATAGGTCTTAGAGACTCCAATTATGGGTGATAACTTTTTAGGATGATATAGATCTATAATTTATACTTCTCTAATATTCTTACCAAGTCCTATGAGATTTCTTCAACCCATGCAAAGCCTTCTTTAGTCTACAGACAATATACAGATCATTTGATAACTCAAATCCTTCCATTTGCTCAATGTAAACCTCTTCTTTTATCTCTTCATTAAAAAATGTTAACTTTACATCCATCTAATAGACTTTAAAATCCTTGAATGTTGCAAATATTGTAAATGCCTTAACAAATTCTATTCGGGAAATAAAAATTTCTTCAAAATTAATTCCCTCAATGTAACCATATCCTTTGCAAACCAATCTTGCCTTGTTTCTCACAACATGTCCATCCTTATCCATTTTAATCTGGAACAACCACTTTGTTCCAACAACATCTCTATCTTCCAGTCTGAGAACAAGTTCCCAAATAAAATTCATCTTAATATGTTCCAGCTCCTCTTCCATTGCTTTCATCCAACTCTAAACACAACAAGCTTCTTCAATTGTCTTATGTTCAATATTATAAAGAATGACTCCTTTATCCCTATCTTTAATGGTCTAAATTTTTGAGTGATTCCCCTTGTCCTCTTCTTTTTTTCTCTTTTGTTTCTTTATTTGTGGACTCATCATATTCATATCATGTTTGTATAGTCTGGTCCAATCTTTCCGCAACATCATTCTGTTGTAGTGTTCAAGGAGCTAAAAATAGTCTTCTAATTCCATGCATCTCAAAAAAGATGATAAGTCCAAACTCTCCCCCTCTATCATATCTTAAGTTATTCTAGAAAGATCATCAATTAAGAGCATAAAATACCTTTCATCTAGTATACTCCTTATTCTATTTGGATTGCATAGGTTTGAATACACAAAATCCATAAGTATGGTAGTAGATTATTCTTTTCCTTTGAAGATTTCCTTTGTCAGTTCTCCCACTTGATATTCTCTAAAAACATTGTTATCCAATTTAGTTAATATTGGTAGATCTCTTATTATTCTTGCCAAACTAATCTTCACCAAATCGTCACCATAGAGGTGACACGTCCCTTGGTTCCATTGCCAACATTCATCAAACTAAGATAACAAGAAATGTCTTGTAGCCACATACAATTGATACATATTTCTTCTAGTCCTTTTGCCTACAACAATACCATTTTTAGATCCCTTTCAGATTTCACAACCACCATCCTGAAAGATAATATTGTGATCACTTTCACACATCTGTCCAACACTTCAAAGATTATGATGCAATCCTTTCACATAGTACACATTATTATTATTATGTTTCCCATCAAAAGTAACACAACCTATTCCAATTATTTGTGCAATCTAATTATCTCCAAATCTGACAGAACCATCATCATAGTTTTTAATTTTCACAAACTTAATTTTTTCACTGGTCATATGATTTGACCAACCACTATCAATCAACCATTCATTCTTTGCATTTGAAAGTATTTTAGTATTAATTTCCATAGATGTCACATTAAGTTCAGGTTCAATTTCTTCAACATAAAATAAACATTCACCTTCTTTTGATTCATCTTTTGAGATACTATCATATTCATTAACATAATAGACCTTCTTATTGAATTTTTGTTTTATTCTTGTTCCTTTTTCTGGACATCTAGTAGCAATATGACCAACCTTTCTACACCTAAAACATTTAAGAGGTAAGATACCTTTATACTTACCGATTCTTTTCTTCAACCTCCTTACACAGTTTTCTTCTGCTTCATCTATGCTTTCATCATCTGGATCTTCATTAGCCACTATTGCTTTGAAACCAGTCTCAGATATGGGTTTGTCTTTTCCAAAATTTCTCATTTCAAATGTTCTCAAAGTTCCAAACTATATTTCTCTAGTGATTTTTTCAGGATCATAAGTTTATTTAATTATTGAAACCTTGTGATTGTAGCTTTCCTATAGATTCCTCAAATTTTTTACTATCACATCCTCGTCATCTAGAGTCCTACCAAGATTTCTTATTTCATTTACAACATCATCTATTTTCTGAAAGTATCTTTCTATATCTTATCCTTCTTCCATCCTTAAGTTCTCATATCTACCTTTAGCAGTCTGCATCTTAGCTAGTTTAACCAGGTATCAATTCCTTCATAAGATGTTTTTCAGTTTTTCCCATACTTCATAAGAAGTTTTTAATGCAACAACCTTCACCAATTCAGTTTTAGATAATGCACTAAAAATGGCATACCTTGGTCAATTGTTCTCTTTTTCTTCTTATCATACAATATAATAGTACTACTTCACTGACAACTAATTGATTGACATGAGGAGTGATGAGAAAAATGGCAGAGCAAGAATGACATTGCGAAATAAAGCAGTCTTTTCGCCCTAATTTTATGCATTCTCGGCATTGGGGTTTTTCACCTAAAATTTTTGTGGAATCATGAGTCAAATTTCTTCAGACGGTCGAATGAATTCATGGCTAAACAACCCCAATGGGAAAAACATAGACGACTCCCCAGTATGTCTATACTGGAATATCTTGTGGTGAAGCGGTCCAAGAATTTTACAACGGTAAAATATTTGAACGCATAGTTTTTTTTTTTTTATATCTTTGATAGAACTAGGTATGCCACCCATAATAAACCCTTCCTAAATAGGAATTCACTGAACCTTAATTTCAAAGATACTAGTCAGAATGAGCAAACCCTAAAACATTCCCCACTTAGAGTTTCTTCCAGGACATCACCACAAAACAATTTGGTAACTGAGAATGAGTGGCATCCTGCTCATAAACAAAATGCACAGAGATTCAAACAACATAAATATAGGAGTACTAGGAAAATTAAAAAAATGCAAGCATGTAATTTTGATATTTCCACCTTTAATCGATTCAGACATCTTCAGATAGGAAATTTCATAGAGAAATAGAAAGTAGAAACCTACACTCCACCCCATAGACGGAACCTAGCAAAACATTACACTAGAAAAATTTTCTCTGATAGGGTTTACTCTTCGTTGCCCTAAATATCTACAATATTAATTAACCCTAATAGTTTTATGGAGGACCTAACCATTAAAGGCGATTTTACTTTCACAAATGGTTTGAGAAATCACTGTGTAGCCTTAGGGATTTACGGGAAATGGTATGGTCACGAGGTAAAAGATAATGACATTAGGGTTTGGTTCTATGAAACCCTTGGGGAACAAGTAATTATGACTTTTCTAAATAATAATTGCTTTTTTTGGAATG
>MU218165.1:134067-154452 GCA_018584345.1 Thuja plicata | reverse complement strand
ATGATTATCATGTGAAGTGTTTACACATATGTAATAAAAACTAATATTGGTGTTATGCCTTTCAAACATGGAAGGTAGAATAAACAAATAAATAGAAACTAAAAGTGTGTTTAAATTAACTTTTTTGGGTGCATCAAGTTGATGGGAGTTGGAGCAATATTAAATTGATGCCTATATCTAATAAAACAACATAGTTACAATTCATACAAAAATGTAATGATTAAAAAAATTGTGACACCTTAATGAAGATATCATTATAAACTATATATTTTAAAATACATAGTCAAACTATTTTTACATAGATTAAAAAAAAGCGTGATTTTTAGAATATTAAATGTGTACTTTATGTTTCATGGATAGAACTAATTTTTTTATTATCTTAGAAAGATACCTTGCAAAAGCTTTGCAATTATTTTTTAGTCATCTAGCTATCCAATTAATCAAAGATACATCCATAAATGAATAAACTTGAAAAAGGTATATCTTACACATTAAACTCATTCTTCAATGGCTACAACAAATTTGTAATGAACTTGTGTCATTATAATGTAACAATATATTTACGCAGTGTTTGAAATTGAAACCCCAGGGTCTACTACAATTTATTCTTCTAGTTTGCTTTGCAACTATTATTTTTATATTTTTTTATGCTCTTACCTAATTGAAAAATTTCATATATCTAACTTCTTATGTCATCAATCAATCATGGAAGAAAAACCATGATGATCCACAAGTTGCATAGGCTTCCCACATTTACTTACATCATCATTGCATATCCATACACCTAAAATTGTGCCCTTTACATCAACAACCATATGCATTTATTTTTAGAATAAATGAGGGGGAGAGGGGGGGGGTGAATCAGTGAGCTTAAAAAAATTCCAAAAATCCAACCAAAACTTATATCTAAAATATAATATCCTCTAGTTATCTTTCAGTCCATCAAGATGTATGCCTTAAGTAATTCTAACAAATATAAATTGCTCGGTAAGATATATTGTTTATCTTTTCTAGACTTTACCGAGTAGCAACAATTAAACTTAGTGTTTACCGATCAATCCTGTATTACTAATGTGTAAAACAGAATATTAATGCAATGAAAGAAATACACATTTGACACATAGATATTTAACGTGGAAACCCTGTTAAGGGAAAAAACACTTGGGACCGGTAACCCAAAATTTTCACTCTTCTGAAGTGAGCTCGGTGAAGAGCTAACCCTATTAAAGGTTACAAACACACTGTTAAGTGCGACCTTGTTAGAGGATTTAAAAATATCAGTTTATCTTTTGATCTATCACTCACTATGTTTTCAACAAGAAAACCTTTTGATACTCTTAAGTATCTCAATACGATAAGGACTGTTAAATCCCACTTGGTTAAGAGATTTTCTGATTCAATGGTTAAACTGATACAGTAAATGATCTGTTCAAAATACAACTTTAACTTGCAGATATTTAGATCTATTGTTAGTCCAATAATACCTCTCTGATCAATGTTCACTTTAGTTCCTTGAATGCTCTGTCCTCTGTTGCTCGGTGTTCGCAGAATTTCTTGGGTCTATTCTCCAGCCTGTATGATCAGATCTGCATGAAGACTTCTATCTTCACCAGAATTATATTCAACATTCCTCTTTTTTCATAATGAATTCCTTGTCTCTTTATATAGACATGATTAGCCGCTCAATCTCCTTGTTTTTTTCATAGATCACTTCTTGATCTGTAAAACTCTCTATGCTTTGCTTTATCACGTAAAGCCTTGCTTTAGTTTTATTCTGGAAATCTCTCCTTGATAACTAGGAATAAAACGTGCTTTAAATCTCCCTCTTTGCTTTAGTTTAACTGATTGTTAGAAATAAAGCAATCAATCAGTTAACTCTAAATATATCTCTTGACAACCAAGTATTTTGTCATTCTATATCTTCAGTTCTGATCGGTCATCAACACCAGTTAGCTCGGTGACAACTTCAGTTATTCTCGATAATTATCTCTTTCTCGGTAACCACTTGCTCAGTTACTGCAGTGATCGATACACACTGTCAACTGCTCGATGTTCATTGTTCATCGGTGTTCACTGTCTGTCGGTGTGCACTGGCCGTCAGTGTTTACTGTCACTCGGTGTATACATAACTTTTATGTTTTATTGACCACATAAACTTCATCTCTTCAACTCTTCAATTTTATGACAATATGTATATGATCAATCAAATAATATCAACTTGACATCAATGACAATACAATGCAATATATTAACTGATTTAATTTCTTGCATTCACTTTTGCAGCTCGGTGATCATCAACTTATCATTTTCAAACATTCAATCAGTTATAGTTCATCAATCTCTCCCTTTGGCATTGATGGAAACATACTATGAAATATGTAGTATGAGATATACCATAACATACCAAACTTTTGTTCTATAACTAATTCAAATATTTGAGTCTCGGTAAGCTCTTCTAGCTTAGATTTGATTCTACTGTGTGCTCTCCCTTTCTTCATTCCCTTCAATGGATAGGTGTACCAATTCTGTCTTCTACTTCTGTCTCTCCCTTTCTTGTAGAATCTTTTCTCCCTTTTTTGGATAGATATGCAATGTTTGACTTTCTCCAATTCTCTCCCTTTGATGGATGGTTATTTCATTGAATATTTATTTTCCTTCGTATTTTTCATCTTACTCCTTGATGGATATTTCATTTTTCTCCCTATGAATGTACTTCACCTTGATGGATATTTCATTGAATATTCCTCTCCCTTTGACAACAATGCCAAACAAAAATATATCATTGAATCTCCTCTCCATCAGCAATACAACTCTGTAGTAGCCAACAATATCTCGTGTGTGCATTTCAGATAAGTACCTTCTTGTACTAATATGTCATTGAAGTCCATATCTCTGCTTGCATCAACATGATTGATCTTCTGATAGTGTGTAGGTTGATGCAGCCTCCTAGTCAGCTTAGTGACTAGTAGACAAGGGTCTAACCCCTAGTCTATTCCTCAGGTAATCAAATGTATCTTTTGACAATGGTTTTGTGAATATGTCTGCTAGCTGTTCTTTGGATTGTACATATTCCAGTATCACCTCTTTCTCTTGTACTTTTTCCCTCAAGTAATGATACTTAATAGCTATGTGCTCTGTCTTAGAATGTATCACATGGTTCTTTGAGATGTTTATAGCACTAGTATTATCACAATAGATAATTACTGGGTCAAGAATTTCCTCATTCATACCTTTCAACAATTGCTTGATCCATGCAATGTTAGAGCAATTTGCAGAAACAACTACATATTCTTCTTCTACAGTTGATTGTGATATCCATCCTTGCTTTTTAATTATCCATGTGACAATTCTATCACCCATAAATAATACTCCTCATATTGTGCTCTTTCGATCATCTATGTTTCCAGCCCAATCAGCATCAGTATAAACTTGTAGCTCAAATTTGCCTTCTTTATTGTACCACAAACCATAGTCTTCGATATTCTTTACATATCTCAAAATTATTTTGACAACAGTCATGTGTGATTCCTTAGGATTTGTAGAGAATCTTGCAACTATACCAACTGCATGTGTTATATCAAGTCTAGTGTGTACAACATACATTAGTTTTCCAATCATAGATCTGTATAAGGTCTAATTTACCTTGGTTATCTTTTCTTCCTTTGTCAATTTCCATTCGGTTTCCATAGGTGTTCCAACTAGTTTGGAGTCCTCCATCTTGAATATCTTCATAATTTCTTTAATGTGTTTGGATTGTGTGATGTAGATTCCTTCTTCCTGTTGTAGAATATTTAGGCAAAGAAAAAATTTGATCTCTCCAAACATTGACATTTCAAATTCTTTGCTCATTTCATCAATAAATGACTTGCATAGAATATCATTACCTCCAAATATGATATCATCAACAAATATCTCAGCAATCAAAATCTTATCATCAATTTCTCCTTTCAAATATAGATTACTGTTGTCACTTGTTCTAAAAAATCCAATACTAATGAGATAAGAGTGAATTATTTCATACCATGCTCTTGGTTCTTGTTTCAATCCATACCAGGCTTTGTGTATTTTACAAACCATGTTTCTTTTGTTTGGATCAACAAACCCTTCAGGTTGTTCGATGTATACCTCCTCTTCTAGTATTCCATTCAGAAATATAGATTTAACATCCATTTGGTATACTTTGAATCCTTTAAAAGTAGCATAAGCAAGTAGATTTATTACTCCTTCTAGTCTAGCAATGGGTGCAAAGGTTTCTCCATAGTCAATACCTTCTTCTTGTGCATACCCTTTGCATACCAGTCTTGCTTTTTTTTATTGTGACTTCTCATTCAGTTTGTTTATGAAAATCCATTTGGTGCCAATGAAATTTTTGTCATTTGATCTAAGTACTAATGTCCATGTTTTATTTTTCTCAATCTGTTCAATCTCTTCATTCATTTCACTAACCCATTCTTGATTCTCAAGTGCAGCATTAACAGATTTAGGCTCAAAATCACAAATCAAACATCTATTGTTAAGTGACTTACTTCTTGTTCTCATTCCAACTCTTTTGTCTCCAATGATTTGGTCATGTGGATGGTATTTAGAAAGTATAGGTTTAGATCTTTGTTCTTCATTTTGATCATCATTGTGATCTTCATTATCACTCGATTTAGCATTGTGAGCGTTTTCCTGATTCTCGGTGTGTGCAGCCTATTGCTTGGTTGCATTGTTCTATTGCTCGGGAAAGGTGTCAGGTTCTTCTATGTAGACAAATATGTTGTAATCTTCTAGTTCCTTTATGCTTTCCTAATCATTTTTCTCAGCAAATTCATCCACTTTAACATTTTCACTTTCAATGATTTTTTTAGAACATTTGTCTAGACATTTATAAGCTTTGCTTTTAGTAGAATATCTTAGAAATATTCCTTCATCACTTTTAGAGTTAAGTTTCCCATTTCTATCATCTTTCAATATATAACATTGACTTCCAAAAATTCTAAAGTAGCTCACATTTGGTGTGTATCCATACCATAGCTCATAAGGTGTCTTATTGGTGTCTTTCTTCAATTGAACTCAGTTTAGTGTATAGATAGCAGTACTTACAACTTCTCTCTAGAATGTTTGTGTGATGTCTTTTTCAGTCATCAGTGTTCTAGCACAAACAATAATTGATCTATTACTCCTTTTAGCAATCCCATTTTGCTATGGTGTTCTTGGTGTAGAAACCTGTCTTGTACTCCCATGATCATTACAAAAGTTGGTGAATTCATCATAAATAAATTCTCCTCCTCTATCTGATCTTAAACATTCCAGTTCTTTTCTACTTTGTTTTTCAACTTTAGCTTTATACCATTTGAACATCTTAAATGCTTCAGATTTCTCTTTTAAGAAAATGACAGTCATCATCCTAGAATAATCATCAACAAATAGAATAAAGTATCTATCACCATAATAGCTCTTTGTTCTCATTGGTCCACATAAGTCAGTATGGACTAACTCTAGAATAGCATTAGATGTGTAGGTTTTTCTCTTGAAACTAGACTTTTTCATTTTTCATTTTTGACAATTCTTGCACATTACATGGCCGGGCTTTGAAATACTCGGTAAGCCTCTTAATTTTATTTTCTTACTTATCTTAACCATGTTGTCAAAATTCACATGACATAACCTTTTATGCCACAACCAAATGTCTTCATTTCTAGCCAATAAACAAGTGGTCTCAATATTATCAAGATATAATAGATTACCTTTTGTTTTTTCACCAGTACCGATCAACTTTCCTATTCCATTATAGATCTTTTCCTTTTTGTTTTAAAATGCAAATTGGTGTCCTATGTTATTCAGCTATGAAACACTCAATAAATTATAGTTAAGTCCTTTCACCAAATATGCATTTTCACATCTGATCAGATCATTCAACATGATGATAACTTTTCCTTCAACTGGGCAAGGTGAGTCATTACCCATCCTAACTGATCCACCATTATAATATTCAAATGTTTCAAACCTTCTTTATTTCCAGTCATGTGATGAGTACAACCACTATCAATAATCTAGACACCATTTTTGCTAACTTTAGATATGAGTGCAGTTTCAACATACCTTTCTTCTTCGTCTGAATCATCCTTCATAGCAACAAATACTACCTCAACATCTTCATCAGAATTAGTAGTAGAATTTTCAGCTTTGTTCTCAACCAGGTGACAAGCCTTTTACCCTTTGTCCTTGTAATCTTGGTTATCTCTTCTGTCATAGTGTCATTTTCTTATGTAGTCTTAGTCATCACTTTTGTCATACTTCTTTTCATAAGATCTATCATTGTTTCTTTCATCCTTTCTCTTGTTAGGGAATTTAGCAACAAAATGTCCAATTTCGTTGCAATTAAAATAGACCAACGATAATTTACCTTTATATCTTCCTTTACCTCTATGTAATCTTATATCCACTAGTGCTTCAAGTTCATCAAGTTCTTGTTCATCACTATCACTGTCACTATCATTTCTCATAGTGTGTTTATTACTAGATTTGATTATTTTTAGAGAAGATTTGAATGCAGACTCAATAGTTGGTAAGACACTATTGTCATAGTTGTTCATCTCAAATGAAATAAGTCTACCAATCAAATTATCAAGAGTAACATTGTTACTAGCTACTGCTCTCATATCTTGAATTACAAATACTCTAATAGCATAAACAGGCAGTAAGGTTGTCAGAATTTTACTTACAACTGTTTCTTCCTCAAGTACTTTTCCTACTCCTCAGATTACATTAACAATTTCTTTGATTCTTTCACTGTACTGAGTGATGTTCTCTCCTTTCATTTTGAGGTCATCAAACTTTCCTCTTAGGATTTCAGATTTAGCTCTTAACACTTTTTCATCTCCTCCATGTACTAGCTTGAGTTTGTCCCACATTTTCTTTGCAGTGGTGCATGATTTTACATCTTCAAATTCAACATCAGATAGTGAAGAAGCAAGTTCTATCATCATAGAATTGTGTTCATGTTTTTCTCTTAATTGATCAACAGTCAGAGGTCCAGTAGGTGCAACATATTTAGTATCCAATTATTGTATGACATCATTACCATTACCTAATAGATGAAGTCTTATCTTGCTTTTCCATGATGCAAAGTTGTCTTTGTTCAACTTAGGCACATCCCTTTTACTCATCTTGTGATCTTTAGCTTAAGTCCCTTTAAACTTTCTTCCAAGCACCAAAGCTCTGATACCAACTGTTAGAATAACTGAGAGGAGGAGGGGGTGAATCAGTGGCCTTAAAATAATTTCAGAAATCCAACCAAAACTTATATCTCAAATATAATATCCTCTAGTTATCTTTTAGTCCATCAATATTTATGCCTTAAGTAATTCTAACAAATATAAACTGCTCGGTAAGATATATTGTTTATCTTTTCTAAACTTTACCGAGTAGCAACAATTAAACTTAGTGTTTACCGATCAATCCAGTATTACTAATGTGTAAAACAAAATATCAATGCAATGAAAGAAATACACATTTGACACATAGATTTTAACATGGAAAACATGTTAAGGGAAAAACCACTTGGGACCAGTAACCCAAAATTTTCACTCTTCTGAAGTGAGCTCAGTGAAGAGCCAACCCTGTTAAAGGTTACAAACACACTGTTAAGTGCGACCTTGTTAGAGGATTTAAAACTAACAGTTTATCTTTTGACCTAGCACTCACTATGTTTTAAACAAGAAAACCTTTTGATACTCTTAAGTATCTCAATACAATAGGGACTGTTAAATCTCACTCGGTTAAGAGATTTTTTGAATCAATGGAAACTGATACAATAAATGATCTATTCAAAATACAAATTTAACTTGCAGATATTCAGATCCATTGTTAGTAAAATAATACCTCTCTGATCAATGTTCAATTCAATTCCTTTTCTTTCCTTCTTTCTTTGTTCTTCTCGGTGAATACTCTGTCCTCGTTGCTCGGTGTCTGCATAATTTTGGCTGTGTTCTTCAGCCTGTATGATCAGATCTACATGAAGACTTCTATATTCACCAGAATTATATTCAACATTCCTCTTTTTTCATAATTAATTCCTTGTCTCTTTATATAGACATGATTATTCTCTCAATCTCCTTGTTTTTATCGTAGATCACTTCTTGATCCATAAAAATTGCCATGCTTTGCTTTATCCCGTAAAGCTTTTCTTTAGTTTTACTCTAGAAATCTCTCCTTGATAACTGGGAATAAAACGTGTTTTAAATCTCCCTCTTTTCTTTAGTTTAACTGATCATTAGAAATAAAGCAATATGTTGAGCATTGTTTTGACACAAGCCAACTTGCTAGGATCTTGAGGTTCGATTTCCTCTCTTGAAAGAATAACAGAGTTATTCCCAAGGTTCTTCAGGGTCGGGTCACAACCTGCTTGGTTACTCAGTTGAAGATAAATGTGAATGTTCATAAGGAGGCCTTTGATGGTTTGTTCAATACATAAAACTGCAAAATAGTTTAGTTCTTTTTGGTATTTTCCATTTTAACATATATGGGCGTTTGTAAATAAAATGCAATTTTCAAATTTTTCAAGATTTTAGATTTTTAGAATTGAAAGCTGAATGTAATAGAGTAGAGAGAATAAAATGAATGAATGAAAATGAAATACTATGGACATAAACGATGTAAAATCTTCCTTGTGAATTGAATGATGGGGATATTTAGAACAAACCCACGAAGCACAAATCAGACAAAGTCACAACTCAATACCCCACAGATGCAAGTGTTTGGAGACAAAAATATATTCACTCGTGCAAGATATTCAAAATCCCTTAGATCGCGAAGCCACCAAGATGTGCGCACCCATGAGACAGATTTATCATTAAGCCCAAAGATGATCTCCCCCACGTATTCATCATAGCAAGGTAAGCAAACAACAACAAACTCCAACTAAAGAAATGCGAATTCAAAATACAATAAACAAAAGGCTCTCTGAAAATAATGAATAATGCAAGCATACATTCAATAATTTCTCATAGGTAGCAACAATTCACACACCATGAATGAAGAAAAAAATTTATATCTTTATTATATTAGGAATCTGACCCTTTACATTGATTTTTATTACAATATATAAAGTTTCTAACTGAATACTTTGAATTCCTGAAATTAGGGCATCAGAGAGTCCAAATTAAAGAATATAAGTTAAACTAAAACTTTGCTAAAAGAAAACTACTATTAACTGATACTAGATAACTTGCATGCATTATTGAATCCATTCACAATTAGTTTTACCATGCAAGGAGGGTTAAACTCGCTAAGAAGAGGAAGAGAAAAGAAGGTGGGTTTCTTCTGAGAACTTGGAGTCTTCTTCTTGATTCTGGGATTCTTTCTTGGAATCTTCATCTGGAGGATTTTCTGGTGGTGGAGACTGATAGGGGACCCTTAGTCCCAAAAAAATGAACTCAATTTGACCATCAATCAGATCTAGAGTTCAACTGGTGTGCAAAAATATGACCTCGCTGGAAACACCTAGATTTTTTGGACCCTGACCTCTACTTTGAAAATTTTAGTGCCCCAAAACTTTTAAGTGTTTTAAACATAATTCAGAGGAGTTTGAGGTTTCAAACTTGTTAGAGGCCGAAAGGCAAAAAATATTTGGGAGGTTGAAAAGGCCAAAAAACTTGGAAGGTTGAAAGGCCAAAAAAAATTGGACGACCGAAAGGCCGAACTTGTCTTGGTAGAAAAATGGCCAAGTGTAGAAACTGTCCTGCTGACTTGCCGAGTGGACTTTGTGATTTTAATCAGGAAATAAATTTGGATGGGCTGCTCTGAGCCTATGCACTATCTTCTGGACCTCTTCATAGTTGATCTCTTTCCTCTTCACCTTGGTGACCTTTCGTTCTTGCTTCTCTCTGAAGATAGTCAATTCAGAAGCGAAGAACTTGATCTCTTCTTCATGCTCAGAAATTCTCTCAATTTCTTCTTTTAGATAAAACATCTGGTGTAAGGCCTCCTTGGTGCTAACACCTGCTAGAATATCCTTGAATTTTTGAATAGGGTAAGTTTATCTTGGTCCCTATAAAAGTTGAGGCCAATCCCTGTAAAGAAGACATCCATCTCTTTTATCCACTCTACAACTTCCTTGCACTTTCCTGCTATGAAGGCCAAATATTTCTTGTAGACCTTGATTGTCTTAGATATTCACTTAGTCCATGCCTTGAAGTTGTCAAGTTCCTCTCCCTCATATATTTTGACCAGAATCTTGAAATGTTGTTTCTAGATCACTTCCAAGTCTTGAAAGGTTGCTTGCCATTTACTTATTTCAGAATCTAGACCACCATAATTCTCCACTAGATCAATCAAGAGATTAGCCTCAACCAAGATAATCCTGTATGGCCTGAATACCAGCCTGATGGCTTTATCTCCAAATTTCTCAAAATCATTCCTCCAATCTGCACTGGCTTGGAGGAACGAAGGGGTTAATCCTGCCAGAAAATCTAGTGTAGCCCCTTTGTCTAGCATAGCCTGTAATAAAGCCTCTAGGCAGTTTGGGTCAATGGGACCTACCATCTTGTGAATGTACCTTTTCAAGGCCTTGTTCTTCTCCGTCAATGACTTTATGGTTTCTTCATCTTTAATCATGAACCCTAGAGCGTGCTTGAGCCCTAAGGCTGCCAGTGTCTTTCTCCCTTCTCTAGTGGGTTCGCCCAAGTCCACCTCCTTGAATGTGTAGTCTTCCAACATGGCTGATGTTTGAGAGGTGCTCACAAGAGGAATTTCTATATGTTCCTTCTAGTGACCTCTAGTATCTTGCGTGACATAATATACGGTCCTTGAGGGCACACTGATTTTTGTTTGTTTGAAGGCTTTCCCTATAGATGACATGTTTGTTTCTTCCCCTTCTACCTCATTAGTATAAGTCCTTCTCTTAAGCTAGTTTTATTTGGTGAACCGAGTAGGTTTACTAGATGCAGTCACTGGCTCATATAGGGAAACATGAAGGATAGATGCTAAGTTTTGTGATCCTCAGGTTACTCCGGTATCCACCTCTTTCTCTTGTGTCTTTCCTTATTTATCTCCTCCCACATCCATCCCTTCCCCTTGTGTTTCTTCTTCTCCCTTTTCTCCTTCTGCCTTATCTTCTTCCGTTGTTCTACCATCGTCTTCTTTGTCTTGGCCTCCATCCTTTGCTGAATTGATCGGTACTTCTGAATTAAGACCAGTCATGGCCTCCAGTGTGGTCTGGAAGGGTGATACCTCTTTCATACTTACTACCCTCTGGGGGGTTGGGGTGGAACAAGGAAAAGGGAATGATAACGGTGGAGTAGGGTTGTGAGTTGGAATTAGGATGGGGGATGGGGAAGTAGAAATAGAAGGGGGTGAAGTTAGTGTTAGGGCTAGAAACAATGGTGGTGGAGTAGGAATTAGAGTTGGCTGAGAATTTGGTGGCGTAGGGTTGTGAGGTGGTGGAGTAGAAACAAGACTCTCTTCTACTGCCTTGTCTGTTGCCATGTTCTATGCTACCCTGGTATCCTGGGTCTCAGGACCTTGGGCTGGACTGGAGCTTGTCTTTGTAGCGGACACATTTACTGAGGAATAAGTGAACTGGGCTGGAGGTGGAGTGAGGGTCACTTGGGGTTGAAAGAGGTATGGGGTTCCCATATCATATCCTGGCGTATCTTGCCCTTGATCTGAAAAGCCCTCTAGACCCTCAAAATCAGATATTTGAAACTCGTCTGACCCTAAGGCATCCAAAGGATTATACTGTTCTTTCGGGTCCTCCTGATGTTTCCTGGTAGTTTCTTTCTCTTTCCTTCTCTGTAACCTAGTCCTTTTGATTAGTTGTACCTCTTCCTCCTTTTCTTCCCCTTATATATCTTCTTGCACAGTTTCCAGTTGTGGAGAGACTGAAGTTCTGTTTCTCTTATATGTCTTCTTCCCCTTTTCAGTGGTCAGAGGAAATTGGCCAGAGGTGGATGGAACTTCACTTGAGGGAGCCTGCGATACCTCTACTAGAGGATCTATCTACCCTGTCATCCTTGTCTTCTTATGTCTTGGGTTGGAACCATATTTCACTAGTCGTTCATGACCGTATACCATCCCTGGCTTTTGAGGTGGTACCTTTTTATACTAGGGGATGATAGATTTCTCCCCTCACTGCTTATCTACTTTCTTGGGCGGCTCCATCAATGTTTTAACAGGTATCAGGCTCATTTTTTAGGGCCTCTTAATCCATTTCTCTGTTGTTCTCAATACATGCCTTGCACAGAAATCAATATCATCATTTTCATCCTTATCAATCTTCGCGTTCATGATAGGTCTTCCATATATCTTGTCATCTATATAAATGGCTTCCAGGACCTCGTCTAAATCATACTCCCAAACTTTTCTAGGAGTTGGAGTCTTCAATACTTCCTTTTCCAGGGCAAGAGGCATTCTACAATAGTGCCAGATTCTGACCTCATGGTCATCTATACAGTTCATCCAGTGATCTTCCAAGCTTGGTTCATGAATGTAGAAGTTGCCAATAACACGGTTGTACGTGCCTATAGGATCGAAGCAAGTCCACACTGTCTTGTAAAGCCGTAGAGGGTAGTCATCCCATTTGAAGGCCAATGATTTGCATACCTTCATATCTTGTAGGGTATATGGGCCCAGTGAGATGGGAAAATCCAAACAATGCTTCTTTTTATGCTTTATATGCTCGTAAGCATCTGCAAGTTGCCTGGCCATCTCCAAGATAATTATCCAGTTAGACAGATACCTGGGTAGCTCTTTCAGTTTTAAAGTTGATCTTGCTACCCAGATGTAAGTAAATGTTTTAAACTGTATGTAATAGGCCCCGATGACCCATATCTCGGCAGCTGCCTCTTCTGACATCCTTTTTGCAAAGTCACCCTTAATGGATCGGATGATTGCAAATATGAAAGCATCATTGACTATCCGGTAATTAAGGACATCTTCTAACATATTTTCTCTCTTCATTAATTGTAGGTACACAATGTGGGGCCAAGCATTTGGTTCATTTATACTTCCCCTTTTGGTAAGACCTGGGTAGTCTGCCCATGCCACCAACAAATATGTACTATATATGTGCTCATGTAGAACTTGGGGTTGTGTTTTACTACCACCAATTTCTCATCCAATCTATCACTGATGATGGAACCCAAGTCAAACCTCGCTTTACAGCCCCTGATCATTTCAATCAATAAGATCATCCAGGGTTCAAGTTGGATGGATTGAGGAAGTCCATAAACTCAGCTTATCAATGTTATAGCTGGTTGGATATCATCTTTTAAGTATCCTTGCCGGAGGTCTATCTTATACAGCCTATTCTTTGGGAGAGTTTGCTTGAGGTAGTCATTGTTTACAATTTCATTGGCTTCCTTCTCTTTTTTGTTGAACCACTGGAGCCCCTTTCCAATGTAGAAGTTGTAGAACTCGTCGATGCCTTTATGGAGGTGGAAGACCTCCTCTATGACATCTCGCCTTATGTCTAGTACTACCTACCCCTCAGTGTTTCAGACTACTCTCTCATCTGAGTTATAATGGTTGGCCAGGGTTATGATAAGCTTCGATGACGAGACAACTACAAGATGGGCCGCTGCGATCACCAGGCCAGACAGGACTAGTGCAGTGCAGTCCTTGGATCTCCCTGTTGGTTTTGAGCACTACACTAGGAACTGATCCCAGTCTACATTCCCAATGTTAGTATCAATGATTTTGATGTGTTTATTGCCAACCTTTGAAGCTGGGGGATTCTCCTTGTATTGGTACTTAATTGGAGATGTTGTCTTTTGTTCAGGCATCCATGCAAGAAGAATGCAAGTATCAGTATCTTATTGAAGGAAAAAACTAAAAGAAAGTTGATTAATCTAAGAAGATAGAGGTAAACAACTCTTTCGGAATGCTTCTTTCGCATTTTTGGCCCTTTCGGGGTTTCGAGCACCAAAAACTGGTCTGGAGTCCGAAAAGGCCGAAAGTGTGAAAGAGACAATGGTTGATGAGTAAGTTTTGTTGGTATTTCGGCATGCGAAAGCCCAAAAGTTTCCCGTGGACGCTAAAAATCTGAAATGGCCAAAAGGCCGAAAGTGCGAAATCCAACGCTTTCGGTGATTCAGACTTTTCAGACCTTTTGGACCTCTGAAAAACTGAAAAGGACAAATCTTCGAAAGGTACTTGGGCGACAAACTAAAAAAAAAGGTTTTCAGCCTTTCGGGGGTCGAAAACCTATGGCAAGGGCCACGACCAAAAAACCCCAAAAAAACCCTAACCTAAAAAGGGAAAGACCTGACTCGACTCGACAAAGAGGGACTCCCTACCATTTTTGAAGGCGTCCAAAAGGCCCTAGGAGACCCCGGGGTGGGGAGACAAGTACAAACTAGGCTGGACAAGCACCAGGTGTAAAGAAACCCTAACCTAAAATGGGAAGAGAAAAGAAAATAAAAATAAAAAATGAAGCATGAGGCAGGAACCTACCTCGACTGAGCGTGGAGCGGAAGAGGATGACATGGTGAAGCTTGAAGGCGACGGGTGATCGATCACAAGGGGTGATGGAAAAATCTCCAAAATTGTGAGCTCTCAAAATGCCAGGATGAAAAGAAAATGAAGTGACTGAATGCAAGTACTTTTGCCATTTTATAACCCATGGGTGGAGTCAGTTTTTTCAGACCTTTTGACCTTCAAAACGCTGAAATCTTGGAGGTAAACACCCTCGTCCTTTTGATGTTTTTGGAGGCAGAAACATCAAAAGTTTGGGTTTTTTTACTTTTTGACCATCTCAGTATTTTGGGGACTTGGGTCCTCCAAAAGGATGAAAAAAATGTCTTCTCTCTATGTTAATGAACCGACAACCCTTCAATGGGACTGACCTGGTGGGGACCGAGAAAGGGGCAGGCGCGAGAAGACCAAAAGGACACAAAAAAATGGGGGTCCCCATGGTCATATGACTAAAAATTGGGGTGTGTGTTGTGGACCCACAACAAATAGCCCCGACAAAAGGAGGAATGACCAAGAAATTTCTTCATCATTAATACTCTTTCGGGCTATAGCTTTGCAGTAGAGCAAAACCAAGAGGTGTTGGTGCTGACCATCTTTCACTGACTTACAATTTGAGGCTCTTCCGCTAGTTTCCTAGTGTGTGTTCATGTGAATTTATTTCTTCACTCTTGATTGTGGTAACCAGAATGTTTGCCAGCTGCTCCTAACCTTCGCCAAGTGGACCAGGGTTTCCCAGAAAGAGATTTTCTTCCAGTCAGGCGTTCATAGCCCGGACAAAGTTTTCTGCAAATCCCAAGTATAACCTTTCTCTACTACCGGTCAGGCGTTCATAGCCCTTGTAGAGGTTTTCATAGTCACCCAAGTCCATTATGTCTACTTAGGCTGTAGCTTTTCTACTTTGAGAGTTCTATTTTTGGGACAATTGTTTTATTTCTTCCGCGTTCTTTTGAAATGTATCAAGTCCCGAGTGTACGCGTACTTCTTTGTGTTCAAGTCCATGATAGTAATTAGTTTTCTTCCTCTTTCCCTTTTTGATTTGATTCAAGCGACGATTAGGTTGTGCCACCCGAATCCCACACTTGTGACCTCTTTGGGACACTTTTCTTTTTGTGTGCTTCTTTTCACTCTCTCTCCAGCTATTTCTTTCTTCCTTCTATTGCCTCCACATCCATTCAGACTTGGGTTTTGGGATCGATGGGTACCCGAATCCATGTACTAAATCTGGTCACAACTGACAAACGCTCAGGGAACCAAATCGCTCGAGTGTCATCTCTTAGTGTGTTTTGTGAACTTCTTATCGGTCAATGATTGTTGTCACCACTTCATCTTTTGGAGTGTTCATTGCATTGCCTTCTCCCTTGGATAATTTGACTAAGAAATACCCTTGCTCTGATTTATGGACTACATTGCAATGGACCCAAATCAAACTGACCCAAAACAACAAACGAGCCTCGACAAAAAGGAAAATGCAACCATGAATGGGAGAAAGGACTGACAGTGAGGACGACAAAAAAAAAAGAAACAAAAGAAAGTAAAAGGGACTATGGTACAAGGGACTGAAGGCATTCCCATTTGGGATCCAAAGTAATGTTTGAGGAATTTTCCATTGACTGGAAATGGGGTCAACTCTCCATTCAGTGTGGTGATCCTAAAAGTGTTCTCCCCTAGGATCTCTGATATTTGGTAAGGGCTTGTCCACAATCTTTGAAACTTGGTGTGGCTACCCGGCTTTTCTTTCGCCTTATCGCACATGAGGACAAGGTCAGATCCTGAAGGCTTTAATGGTATCTCTCTTTTCAAACCATCTCTTGACTACAGCTTGGTGCTTTGATACATGTTCGAGGGCCAATATTCATTTCTCCTCTAGATTAAGAAGATTCATGAGCCTGACTTGCACTTGAACTTCCCCTCCCACATATTGGTCCATGAATCTCAGAATTGGGATTTTTAAGTTCATAGGGAAAACCGGCTACAAGCCATAGACTAATTGGTATGGGGACGTCCCCAGGGTACTCTTGATCCTTACATGATCAGTCCACAAGGTGTATTTTAGTTGTGTGTGCCAATCCCTGGGGTTGTCATCTAGGAGGTGTTTGATCACTATTGTTAAGTTCTTGTTTGTAGACTCTACTACATCGTTGCCTTGCGAATAATAATTTGAAAAGAATTTGAGGATTACCTAGTTTTTGAAGGCCCATTATGTGAGCAAGGTAGAAGAGAAAGAGGGAGCATTGTCACATACCAAATAGAACAACATTCCAAACCTAGTTATGATGCACTCCTCCAAGAATCTGGTCACGACCTCTGTAGTACAATTCCTTAGCACTTGAGCCTCTGTCCAGCGTGTGCAGTAATCAGTAGCTGTCAAAATGAACTTGTGTCCTGCAGACGAAGGGGGTTAATCACTCCAACAAAATATAAGCCCCATTGGGAAAACATGCATACCTCGTATACTAGTTGTAAGGGCATTGCGAGATTTCTCTCTCCAGTTGCACTGGTTTGGAAAGTGTGGCAAGACCTCACATGTTCACTGGTGTCTTTGAATATTGTAGGCCAGAAATATCCCTCCCTTAAGATTTGGTGAGCAGTTGCCTCATTGGATCCATGTCCCATTCTATAATTGTCATGGAAGTCTTATAGGATTTGTCTTACCTCAGGTCTGTCCAAGCACCTTAGGTACAGACCCTCATAATTGTGTTTATACAATTGTCCATTCTTCAACATGTAGGAGTTGATTTTGATTTGCAAAGCTCTTCTGTGGGAACCATTCATCTCCTCTGGGCAATGATTCTGCAACAAATAGTATACTATGTCTTGATACCATACATCAGTGATCACACCTTGATCGGTGTAGGTTTGGTAAACCAATCCCTCTTCTACCTCAGAGATCAGCTTCATCAGGCCTTGGCCCCTTACTAGCTTCATGGGTTGGATCTCGAGGTCAAACTCCTGGAGGATTGCCATCCATTTTCCTCTTCGCTCTCGTAGCTCATTATGCATCAAAAGAGACTTCATGACTGCGTCGGGGACTATCCCAATGACTTTACTCCTCAAGATATAGTGTCAGAACTTCTTTACCACCTTGATGAGAGCGAATGACTGTTTGTCCAAGTTTGGGTACTTGATCTCAACATCTTTGAAAGGGAAACTCATGAAAGCTATGGGTCTTTCATCTTCACTGTTCTTCTTTTGTGTGAGGATGCCTGTGCATGAATGTTCTGATGCAAACGAGTAAACTTTGAAGGGAATGGTGTAGTCAAGGCTGACAAGAACCGGTGCCATGGCGATGGCATTTTTTATCTTCTCAAAAGACTTCTTGGCCAGGAGATTCCATTCAATCTTGATTTCTTTCTTGAGCATGTCATTTAACAGTTTTACTATCTCTGTGAAACCACTAATGAACTTCCTTACAAAGTTAATCTTCCTGAAGAAATATTTCAGTTCTTTGTGGCTATGCAGTGGTGTTAATTTTAGAATAGCCTCTATCCTTTTGGGGTCTATGAATATCCCCCTTTTGGAGATAATGTGTCCCAAGAGCTTGGCTTCAGTTACCCCAAACATGCATTTCTTGGGATTTAAGGAAATCCCAAATTCCTTGCATCTTTGAAGGCATTTTTTGAGATCATTTATATGGTCATCTCTTTGCTTTGAGAAAACTGTGAGATCATCCATGTAGATGATGATACACCTCCCAAATAGTCCTTTGAAAGCTATGTCCCTTGCTCTCTGAAAAGTGGCCCCAGCATTAATCAATCTGAAAGGCATCCACAGATAGGAGAAGGTTCCCCATTTAGTTGTGAATGTCATTTTCAGCCTATCTTCTTCTTGTACCATCACCTAGTTGTAACCAGAGTAACCATCCAGAAATGACATCATTTGAGACCCATTGACCTTTTGCAGCACTTCATCAAGAGATGGGAGTGGATAATTATCCTTTTGAGAGGATTTGTTGAGGTTTCAAAAGTCTACTCATACTCCCCAGTTTTCTTTCTCACAGGTACTAGGTTTGCAACCCAAGTAGAATGCCAAATCGGGGAGATGATTCTGGCATCAAGCAAACTTTGGACTTCCTTTTTGATCAAGGGCTCAATGGTAGGGTTCACTGGTCTTTGTCATTGCCTGAAAGGATTGGAATCTGGCTTTAGAGGGATGTTGTGTAATATGATCGAGGTGTCATATGTATTCAATTCCTCATAGCTCTAGGCTATGACATCTCGATATTCCATGAGGAGCTGGACCATTCTCTCCTTTTCTTCTTTAGTTCCCACCTTTCCGATGTGGACCTCTCTTGGTTCTTCTTTCATGCCAAGGTTTTATGTGTCACATTCTTTACCATCAAAGGTTATGTCTGGGCGCCTCCTTACTGCAGTATTGTCGCTGTAAAAAATCCTCTCTAGTTCTACCATTCCTTTGGGTATGGCATTGGTCCTCAGATTTATGATGCCTTGATCATCAGGATCTTCAGGTTTAATGGCTTCTTCACCTTCCTTCTCCTTGTCTATTATCCATTTCTCGAACACACCGACACACATGATAAAATTCAAGATGTGTTGATCATCTTGGAATACTTGGAAATTAGTGAAGTTATTTGGAATGGCCGGGGCTGCGACGAGTTCAAATGAGAATTTATTTAGCTTGGATTTCTCCATTGGATGCAATGAACTGGCCGATACAGCTAGGGCATCGGCAACAATGTTTTTTCTCCTTGGGATGGTTTTGATGTTGAAATCTTTGAAGTCGTTGATTAGGTCCCATGCTCTATTTCGGTAGGCTGAGAGCCTTTTATCGTTGCAAGTATACTGACTACAGATTTTCTTGACGACCAATTGCGAGTTCCCTTCCATCGTTAGTATCCTTATCCCCTTTTCGTGGGCTAAGAGGAGTCCCCGGACCAGTGCTTCATATTCTGCAACATTTTTAGTGCATAGAAATTGTAACCTGTAAGTGGCATAGAAAGAATTACCTCTTGGGTTTACCAGTTCGATTCCCGCACCTGCTCCTTGTTTACACTTGGAGCTATTGAAGTGCAGTTTCCATATCTGGGGTTGCTTAGTGGAGCTTTAATTGGCGGGATTCTTTCTAGGAAGGTCCTTGGTCTTGATTTTTTGCCCCTTTCCCCCATCACTGTCAGAAGAAGTTAACTCTCCTGAATTTTGGGTATGCTTGGGTTTGAGGGATTCAACACTTGCTCCGCCTGTGCCTTCTTCTGTTTCTTTGTAAGGGGGACTCCCCTTAATGCCACAAACACATAACAGAAACAGAGAAGCAACAACAATTTGCAAGAACATAAAATGGGCTTCTTATTATCTCCACAAATGTGGAATTACAAACTTTCAGAATTACAATATGCAAAGCCACATGGGCATTCCCCTTACAATATTCTGTAGGACAAAGACTCGAATTATTACCCAGATCTACCCAGAACTGCCCTAGACAACACTACGGGCCTTCTTTATATAGGCAATTTCCACCACCCAAGAAGGTTCCATAAATTTAGCCCATAGGGCCGACCAAACTTAGAATTATTTTATTTTACAATTTATTACATCATAGTCAGCTCAAAATAACTTTTGAAACCCGAACAGAAATTTTGAAGAAAAATTATTTTACGCCATTTCAGGTGACCCAACTTTCGAAGACCATAAGTCATCGCCAGTTGACCCAATTGACTATTATGACCCCAATTTGGAAAGACCACAAAGCGCTCTATAGGCTTGACAAGCGCAAGCACCTGTCACCCAAATTTTTTGACCTCATCCGGGGCCTCTAAAGCCTTCAAAACTGAGTTCAAAGTTTCTGTGCCCTGCTGCCAATACCGAAAATCTTTAATATCTTCAAAACTAGACCTGATCTAGCCATGAAACTTTACTGGCAGGCTGATAAGACTGAGATGAACCTCCACATGTGAAATCAGAACATTCTGAGATC